>MDKJ01072415.1:0-10079 GCA_005239525.1 Nicotiana knightiana | reverse complement strand
TATATATATGGTTCGTACTAATAAAATAATAAAACCTACCAAATTTTGTGGTTAAGTGACAAGTACTTCTCCGTTCTTAATAAAATGTCTCGAGTTCGACTCTTGGATATAGATCCTCTTTAGTAGATAGTGTTTTACCCGTGGTGCGACATCGCGACGCGAGTCCTGATAGTTGTCCTAAAGCGGATACGAAATACCGGGTGAAAAAAAATAACTACAAAGGAATTAAGTGATTGAATTAGTGGAAAACAATGACATGTGACACTGACAAAAACATATGCGTGCATATTGACAATTGATCTAGAAATAGAAGTATCTATGAGGAAATAGACGATCAGCAGCAGAGATTCCCTATTGCCTCGTAATTTCCTCCTCCATCCCACTTTCTAGTCACTCACATGCTCAACTCTATTATTATTTCCACAGTCAAATTGTTATATATGATTTTGTTGTCCATTTCCCTTCTGTTCTGGTTTTGTTACAGAAACATTCTGAGTACTCTTGTCGTGCTAATAATGTACGTTGGCTGGTTATGCATTATTTTACCTACTGTTTTTAATGCTTACTATTTCGTCGGTTGCCAAGAAAAAACTTGTCTTTGTTACTATGTGTCAATCCCTTCAAATTTTTCTTGTAAGAAATTAATATGAAATGTCTCATTAGCTCTATAACTAAAGTGTAATTACATGTCCAATCGTGCTGCTCATAGGCTGAAATGGTCTCGCGAAATCGGTCATGAACTCCTAACATTAAAATCAAAATTAATGGGCTTACGTAAAATTATCAATCTGACACTTTGATTGATTAAAAATAGAAATAGATCTCTAAGAGGAAATGCACTCTTTCTTGCTTAAGACTAACTTTAAAACAAGACTATCGTCCTCACAGGAAGCTTTCAAAGAAACTGTCTATAACAAATTGTTTATAGTATTTTGATAATGTAATTTCAAAATTTTAATTCCAGATATTTATTGTCGCGCTCGATCTCCAAACAAAGAAGACCAAGTAGAATGAGACTTGCGCCCCCTCCCATCCAATCGCCTACTACAAAATAAGGCGAGATTTAGTGGTGCTATCCGAAGACTTAAATGAATAGCCATCACTATTAAGAACAACCGAGATCCAATGAGAATTTACGCGTAGCTTTTGGTTTTTGACATAAAAGAAAAAGGTTGTAATAACGAAAGGGACATGTGAGAATTTGGTCTTAGCTAGTGGAACAAGAAAGACATGGATCTATATTCAATACGTAGGACAAAATCTGCCCTAAAATATTTAGGGCAATATAGTGTGAAGGAAAGAGTCAGCCGAGATCGGCCAGGGAGTGGCGAGATTCGTGGTCGAGATGTCAACAATGACCAAGGTTGAGCACCGCTGATAGAGAAGTAACGACTAGTTTTGAAAATAGGATATTAAAGAGAATATTCTAATACTATTAGGATTTGCTAGGGATATGTGTCAAATATATAAGGAGAAAAGAAGAGGAATAGGGGCATGTGATATTCATGGTGATAAGAGCAGACTTGTAAAAAAAAAGATTGTCTCTCTTGTAAAGATATAAAGACTACCTTTTTATCAAGATTTTTAGCCCAAATTATTTACACTTTTCCATCAGATCTGAGGATTGTTCAAGAATATCTTGGATCTATCTGTCATTCATCATCGTCAGGAGGAACATTCGTCCAATCCATTCTTTAATGGGTGAATCATTCCTCCCCTTTGCTTAAATGCCATTTATTGCTAGCTACACCTCCATTATTGTTCACATTTTAAGAATATTTTGTGCTTATTATTGTCAACCTTTTACAGGATCTGTCCCCATCTTACACATGTTTTCAAGATTTGCATCTAGAATTATTATTAACTAGATTTAACCCGCTATTACACAAATATAATAGTTTAACCGAAAGTCATACTTTTTGGTCAAACAATTTGGCGCTGTCTGTAGGGATTTTCTAGTTAAGTTTTTTAGTTTCTTCTAGATCTACAATCGATACTAGTTACTGACTAAAAAAAACAAGAACAAGAAACTTTTTCTCTCTGAATACATAGATCTAATATGGCAGGTAACAGAGAAGAAAGAACGAGAATAATGAGCGGCCTCTCAACCAACCTCATGAATATCATCAATGAAAGCTCTGAAGCCGTGGACGAGGACACAATGCCCAATGCCTCCCTAGGCGAGGTGGATCACCCCTTCCCCCTACAGCATCACAAAATCACTTGGTAAGACAGCCTCCACATCCGTGGTAGAAGAGGCGCTACCAACAGTAAAGAAGCTCCTTGAGGCCTGGCTAACTGATACGCTGACCATCGTCCTCCATAAGCCCGTTCAGGATGTGCCATAGGAAACGCAAGAACTTGTGTTATACCACCAGTGGACGAGCAACATGATCAAATCCCTCTTCATCCTCCCGCAACGACAGATATTACTCACAATGTTGTTAGCATTGCAGGTGGGTACGCTCTCACGGCCATTCTGAAAAGGATGAAGGAAATAGATAATGAGAACAAGGCACTTCGGGACCAAATGAGAGAACACCAAGAAATGGTCGATAAAATACCGGGCGCTCCTAAGCTATTGTCGAAGAGAGATGCCGAGGCAAGAGTAAACAACATCTTTGCTATTAAACAATCTTCGGGAAAGGCGCTGAGGGACTTCCTCGACTGTTTCAACCGAGTAAGAATGACCTTGCCGAATGTATCAGAAGGAATGGCAGTAGTAACTTTTCAAAAAGGGCAAAGTAGAAATGGTTCGAGGGCAATAAGAAAGTTACTAAGTTGACTTATGAAGTACCCCAACTACTTGGGATGAAATACACAACGGATATTGCGCCGAAGTCCGAGTAGACGAGGACAAACTCAATGGGCCGATCCATCGACTGACCTCGGGTCAAGCAAAATCCAGGAAAGATCAAGGAAATGTTATCAAAAGAGACCCTGCGACCTCACGATCCAACCGAGAACGACATCTCCCATTTTTCAGAATCGCCACTGCGTCCTCATCCCGCCATGAAGAGGGCCCACCCCGATCAAGAACAGGGACTCACCAGAACGAGAGAGGTATGTCCCCTTACTATCCGCTCATAATTTTTGTGTGTCGCCTACAGAGATAGTCTACGCCTTGGAGAAGATCGGACCAAAGGTGAAGTGGCCACAAAAAATGAGGCCGGACCCGAATACTAGAAAACTAGTTTCCCTTTGCGAGTTCCATCAAGAGCGAGGACACAAAACCGAAGATTGTATCGCCCTAAGGTAGGAGGTTGTAAACATGCTACGACAGAGACACCTCAACGAATTGCTGAGCGATCGTGGAAGGACCAACTTTACCAGAGGACGTGAAGAACATCAAGGACCTCCAAAATCGCCCTCACCGGGCCGCACCATCCACATGATCATCGGTGGCGGGGATGATGCTTTTGTCAGTAGTGTGAATTTCACCACAACTCACAATCTCAAACGGGATCACCCATGAACGGTATGATTAACTCGAAGAAAGTATCATCTTCGATAAGTCAGACACCAACGTTTTGGCTTTCCCTCACTATAATGCTCTTGTTATCACTTTATGAATTTTAGATACCGACGTAAGACAAATTATGGTGGATGATAGGAGTGGCACATGCATTATCCATCCTCGAGTACTTGCAAAAATGAAACTCGAGGACAAGATAGTGTCACGCTGCATCACGCTAACAGGTATTAAAAATGCAGTTGAGCGAACATCCGGCGAGATTAAACTCCCCGTCCTAGCAGGTGGCGTCACTTTGGAAACCACATTCCATATCATGGACCAGGTCACAACATACAACACCATAATAGGGCGACCATGGATACACACCATGAGAGCTATCCCCTCCATCTTGTACCAAATCATCAAATTCCCAACTCCATGGGGATTATTCAACATACAAGGGGACAACGCACGTCCCAGGAATGCTACCGCATCGTCTTAGACTGCACGACCATCCAACAAACAAAGGATAAAGAAAAAGAGGCATAGAAATCGACAGGGTCGAGGTCAATGTGTGACGACAATGAGGACGTCATCAGAGACCCCGATATGGTTGAGGCCGCAGGATCGACCATAGTGGACCTTGACCATGTTCAGTTAGATAGAAACGACCACAACAAGAAAGCTTACGTCGGCTGCAAACTTCAGGAACCGGGTAAGTTTTGTGAATTTTTAAAACGCGAACTTGTTTGCTTTTAGCCATGCAGATTGCTAGGTATCCCAAAGAAGATCGCCACACAAAAATTGAATGTCGATCTATTCCACCCCCCCCCCCCTATGCGGCAGTTTAGGCGTAAGCTCAACTGTACAATCAATGATGCAGTACGCGACGAAGTGGAAAAATTGTTGGAAAATGGCTCTATCAAGGAGTCGAAGTACCCCTAATGGGTCGCCAACGTAGTCATGGTGAAAAAGAAGAACGACAAATGGTGGATGTGCGTAAATTTCACTTACCTGAACAAAGCTTGGCCCAAAGGTTCATTTCCATTACCCCATATCGATCAAATCATCAACGCAACAGACGGGCACAAGCTACTAAGCTTCTTGGATGATTACTCAGGCTATAATCAGATCCTCATGGAGGAAGTGGATCAGGAAAAAACCACATTCATCACCCACCAGGGGTTGTATTGCTATGGGGTCATGCCCTTCGGACTTAAAAATGCGGGGCAACTTATCAAAGGTTGGTGACGAAGATGTTCAAAGACAAACTCAGTAAAACAATGGAAGTATACATAGACAACATGCTGGTCAAATCCAAAAGGAAAGAATATATCATTGACCACTTGAGAGAACCCTTTGGCATACTCAGGCAATACGACATGAAACTGAACCCCGAAAAATATGCATTCGGCATGGTCTTAGAAAAATTCTTGTATTTCCTAGTGTCGCAGCGAGGTATCGAGGTTAATCCCGACCAAATCAAGGACATCGAGGGGATACCAGAGCACTTGACCACCAAAAAACATGTTCAGAGGTTGACTGGTCATATCACCGCCCTTTCAAGGTTCATTTCACGATCCTCCGATAGGTTCCATAAATTCTTTGGTGTACTCAAAAAGGATAACGACCTTCAATGAACCCCTGAGTGCGTCCAAGCCCTGAAGAAGTTAAAGGTGTACTTGTCATTGCCGTCGTTGCTTTCCAAACCAAAACCCTTCCTCGTCTATCTAGTTGTATCCGAAATAAACGTGAGCACGGTCCTGGTCCGAGAAAATAAAGGTACACAATCTCCCTTATATTACATTAGCAAAACACTAGTCGATACCAAGACAAGATACCGTATTTCCAATGCCATCCCATCTCGATCGTCATGATTTTCCCCTTAAGAAGCATTTTGCATAAACCCGAGCTGTTGGGCAGGTTGGCCAAATGGACCATCGAATTAAGCGAGCACAATATCACATATTGACCGCGAACGACGATAAATTCACAGGTCCTCGCGGACTTCATCGCCGACTTTAGTGCAAAGATAATGCCCGAAGTAAAAAAAAATCGTCCATACTTCCTCCAAACACAAGACCTATGGGTCCTATACACTGATGGCGCGTCTAACGTATCAGGGTCTGGGTTCGGACTCGTACTCGAAGTCCCAACAGGCGAAGTGATTTGCCAGTCCATAAGGTGCTCGGACATGACTAACAACGAGGCCGAGTATGAGGCCGTAATTGTCGAACTAAGACTAGCACTCAAATACGGGGTAAAGCGACTAAGACTGTGATGCGATTCTTAACTCGTGGTCAATCAAGTCACAAGAACTTTCCAAATCAAGGAACAAAGGTTATAAAATTACCATACCGAAATCTACAAGTTGCTACCCGAGTTCGACGTATATCAACTCGACCAAATCCCTCGAGCACAGAATACCAAGGCGGACGATCTCGCCAAACTGGCTGCAGCCACCAAAAACATTACCACCGGAGAGAGAAATGTGATCCACCTCCTCAACTCATCGATAGATCAGATCGATGTGAGAACCATAAACCTGACTTGGGACTAGCGCATCTCTATTGTTTCATATTTGCAGGATGGCGTACTCACAGATGATAAATAAGAGGCCAAAAAACTGCAAATGCAAGCAGCCGGATACATTATCATTCATAACGACCTGTACAAGAGGACGTGTGGTGGCCCTCTAGCGAAATGCTTAGGCCCAAATCAGACGCGGCACATCCTTGAAGAAGTACATGAAGGCCACTATGGAGCTCACTCTCGCAATTGAGCTTTTATCAGATGCCTTATACGGGTAGGGTATTACTGGCCAACCATGAAAAAAGAGGCCGCATAGTTCGTGAAAAAATGCGAGCAACGCCGGAAGTATGCCCTAATGATTCACCAAGCAGGTGAACACTTACACTCGGTGACTTTCCCTTGGCCGTTCATCAAATTGGGAATAGATATCGTGGGCCCCCTCCCAGCTAGGCGAGGTAACGTACGATTTCTTTTGGTTTTAACTGAGTATTTCTCTAAATGGGTAGAGTAGGAGAATTCGCCCAAATATGCAAACAAGAAGTGATCACGTTCATATGGTAAAACATCATATGCTGTTTTGGTCTCCCCAAAGTGATCAACTGCGACAACGAACCCCAATTTGCGGGAAAGAAGGTCGCTGAGTTTTTCGAAAAATGGCACATCAAAATAATACTCTCAATGCCATACCACTCCGCTGGCAATGGGCAAGCAGAATTCTCCAATAAGTCGATACTGAACACCATGAAGAAGAAACTCGAAGACGCCAATGGATTGTGGCCGGAAATATTACCAGAAGTACTTTGGGACTACCGAACAACACCCAAGACGCGCACATGAGAGACTCCATACGCATTAGTCTATGGGACTGATGTAGTAATACTAGTCGAGGTTGGGGAGCCCAGCCTAAGATACTCCCACGGAAGCGAACCCAAGAACGATGATAGCAGAATGCAGGAGTTCGACGAAGTCGAGAAACGAAGAGATATAGCCTACGTAAGAATGATCACCCAAAAGCAACAGGCAGGATGCTATTACAACAAAAAGGCAAAAATCAGGCCACTCAAAGTTGCGGACTACGTGCTTAAAGCAAAAATGCAAGCGAGAAAAGACTTGCGGGAAGGCAAACTAGGAACAAACTGGGATGGCCCCTACAAAATCACGGCAACAAAAAAAAAAGGGTCATTCCAACTAGAAACAATGGAAGGGTGGTGACTACCAAACAACTGGAATATTACACACCTCAAGTACTTCAACTTTTAAAAGATGATGTCCCCAAAATCGTACTCTTTTGCCCTCACTTGAGTTCTGTCCCAATTGGGTTTTCTCGAGGCGGTTTTTAACGAGGCGGTAAAGGGGACACTTCAAGATTGAAGTGTGCATAGACGAAGGCACTGGACGACTAGTTCATTGCTCGATCTCTTATTACTTTTCCAGGTCGACCACTGTAGGGACTAGATACACTGAGACTGGGAATGAAATGCCAGCCAGCGCCTCAAAAATATATAAATCTATCCAAGTATATGAACAAAGCACAAATACATGAGGTTTATTTCTATTCTCTCCAAGAATAGCTTATATTCGACCTCGTTTGATTCAACACATAATAATCCCTCGGCCATAACTAACATAGGTTATATTTGACCTTGTTCGAATCAACACGGAATCAGATATCGGTCACAACTAAGCATAGTTTATATTCGACCTTATTCGAATCAACACCTAATCGGCCCTTGGCCATAACTAAGCATAGTTTATATTCGACCTTGTTCGAATCAACACCTAATCGGCCCTCGGCTATAAATAAGTATAGGTTACATTCAACCTCGTTCTAATCAACACCTAATCACCCCTCGACCATAAATAAACATACGATATGTTTGAACTAACATCAACTGGCCCCCGCCCATGATCAAACCTAAGTTCCGTTCGACCTCGCTCAACCTACTCGAGCTAAGTTTTTACGACTAAGGAAACCAAGCAACAAAATCAAAAAGCACACAAACTCAAACAGAAGAAAAAAGAATCAGGTACAAATAACAAAACTAGTATTTTATAATTAGAATATATTTTACAAAGGCTCGAGAAGACGCCAAGAAAATGCGTACAAGTCTGCGACAAAACGAAAAGAAGAAAAAGAAAAGCTACTAATTGTCGCTTGGCCCAGCAACGCCATCATCCTGGTCGCCTAGACCCTCCCAATCCACTCCTTCACCATCATCATCACTGTCACACCTCCCTCTCCACCGGTAAGGGTAATAAGAGAGTTTTTCCACTTTAAGTGACATAATCAAAAATGGGATTATTTATTTATTTAGAGTCGCCACTTGGGATAATTATATGGTGTCCCAAGTCACCAGTTTAAATCCCAAATTGAGGAAATTTGACTCTGTTTAAATTGTCGGCGAACCAGAAATCCGTGTAAGGAATTCTGTTAACCCGGGAGAAGGTGTTAGGCACTCCCGAATTCCGTGGTTCTAGCACGGTCGCTTAATGATTAAACTTGACCTGAATTGTTTAATTACTCATTTTTAGGACCTATGTATATTTTTACCTTTTACCGCTTTTAATTGCTTGATTATTCGTGATTATGAAATTATCTTAAAACGAGTCACGCGTACGTGTACTCATTTCGTTCGACGCGTAAAGAATCATGTCACGCGTACGTATACACAATTAATCACGCTTTATTATTATTAAAATTATTTTGTCAAAGTCACGCGAACGCATACTTTGCCTTTAATTTGGGAAATCATAAATATGTCATACGAACGTGTACATAATCATGATAATTGATTAATTAATACGTGCCTAAAGCATACTAGTGATTTATGAGTTATTTTTCTAAACTAATTTGAGATTTATTGTAAGGCCAAGAGAAACACAGCAGTTCAATATAATGGAATCGAATGCATGCAAAAAATGGATTTAAAAGAATGATCCAAAAACCAGAAAGCAGAGAAAAAAAAAATTATCAGTACAAATCCATAAGTGTTTCTAAAAAAATGAAAAGTTACTTAAATGTTATACCAATGTCAACTTCTTGCAACTTAAGATGTCATAATATCCATTGTAAATAAAAAAACTAGGTGAGCGTGACTTAAAAGTGTTTAACAAACTAAAAAAAAATGCACTCTAGCCTCAAATTTCAGGTCTTATTCTAAGGAACTAGATTTTTTGCTTTTGCACCTAATACTCTTCTTTAACTTCTTGATTTTGAACCTAATACTCTTCTTTAATAATAAAGAAAACACATGATAACACAAGTTAATCTTGATATTCTCTATATCCATAAACTAATAAAACTTCATCTATAATAGCTCTTCAAACACACAATACTTGATATTAATAACGTATAAAGAAATAATAATTACCCATTACCAAAACCTCAGCTCTCAAAGGAAGCTAAGACAAGACAATGACCAACGACAGATGAAAAAAAAAATCCAGCATACACTTCGAGAATTAAGTAGAGAACATAGGAAACTGCTTACATAGCTTAATAGTTAATTAAATCTATCATCTACACTCACTGAGCTATTGCACCAAACAGAAATAAATGTTGGGAAATAGGGACATAACAATTGCAAGTCGTTCATAGAATAACAATTAAAGTATGAATTTTAATCCAAACCCAAATAGCAAGTATGAGATAAATCTAAAAAAAAAACAGAGGGAAGAAGGGACCTCAAATGGAACCAACCGCTAAGATTTGTTCGAATCAACAAGGATCCCAAACCGCGTTAACACCGGGTGTTTGACTGGAACCTCGTCCACGACCTTGCTTCACTCAACTTTGGGGCTGCTGCTTTTGTGCAAAACAAAACTGTTTCTGGGTTATTTTTGCTGCTGTTTTTGTTGGGCTTCAATGGCTTTTTGGAGGTATGGTGACTGATTTTTTTTTTTTAAGGTAAAAAAAAGGAGGGCTGGTTTTAATGGTGAAAGGAGTTGGAGATCGAGAAAGAATGGAGCAGTTGTGTTCTTAACTTAAGGACTGCCTTTGTTTTTAAGAAATTCCTGTCCCCCTTTGCTATTTTGTGTGTGTGTTATTTATAGATGTATAGATTAATATTGAGAGGAGTGGGGGAAGTGGAGA
>MDKJ01198442.1:0-33093 GCA_005239525.1 Nicotiana knightiana | reverse complement strand
AGATAGTTAAATCCTTTGGAGCATTGGCTCAAGTAATAGAGTAAACTATGAAATGAAAGTGAAGAAAGAGAAAGAGTTACTAAAATATACCCTCGCCGGGTCATTGATTCTTTAGTGATTATCTCCTTGCTGGGATGTTGAGATTACTATTATTGTTCCCTTTCCGGGATTTAATTGTTTAATTGATGTTCCCTTGCCGGGATTTAATTGTTTAATTGATGTTCCCTTGCCAGGATTTAATTGCTTAATTGATGTTCCCTTGCCGGGATTTCTATTTTTATTTTGTTTACTCCCTTGCCCTTGTTTGTGATTGCTGTTGGGGTGAGGAAGAGTGTTAAAGCACAAAGGATGATGCGGTGCACTGTTTGCTATTGTAAGGAATAGTGTTGAAGAACGAAGGGTGATGCCGTGCATTGTTTGATATTGTCTCCCTTTTTGGGATGTTGAGATTACTGTTATTGTTCCCTTGCCGGGATTCCTATTTCTATTATGTTTACTCCCTTGCCCGTTGTTTGTGATTGCTGTTTGGGCGAGAAAGAGTGTTAAAGCATGAAGGGTGATGCCGTGAACTGTCTTCTATTGTGAGGAAGAGTGTTAAAGCACGGAGGGTGATGCCGTGCGTTGTTTGATATTGTGAGGAAAGAGTGTAAAGCACGAAGGGTGATGCCGTGCCGTACGATGTACCATTTCGTACTGATATTCATTGATTATACTATGAGGAAACAGAGTAAAAGCACGTAGGGTGATGCCGTGCCATGATTTACATTGCTTACATTATACATTGCATAGTGAGGACGAGAGTAAAACCACGAAGGGTGATGCCGTGCCATGATTTACATTGCTTACATTATACATTGCATAGTGAGGACGAGAGTAAAACCACGAAGGGTGATGCCGTGCCCTGTTTTAAACTGATTACATTATACATTGCATAGTGAGGAAGAGAGTAAAAACACGAAGGGTGATGCCGTGCAAGCTTGTGATTTCTGGTCCTTAATGATATTCTGGCCTTGTTGTTCCTTTCCGTGTTTAAGATTTCTTATATGAAACTGTTATCTCCCCACAACATGTTCCCCTTCCCTTACTGATGGATTACTTCCTGTATTTCTTTTCCGTTGTTTATATATATATATATATTCGAATTGCACAGGTTTACTTGGTAGTCTGGTTCTAGCCTCGTCACTACTTCACCGAGGTTAGGCTTGGCACTTACCAGACATGGGGTCGGTTGTACTGATGCTACACCTGCACTTCTTTATGTTGTGCAGATTATGCAGCCAGACCCGTAGGACATTATTAGTGGGAGTGTCTTCCAGCTCATGGTATACCCGCTGGCGTTCGTGGGCCTTTGGCGTCTCTCCCATCCCTATGCCTTCGTTTCTTCCTTATTTTCCTCTAGTTTCAGAGTCAGTCATGTATTTCCTTTAAGACTTTGTATTTAGCACTCTTATAGACAGTTCGTGAGTTTGTGAATCCAGGATTTGGAAAAATTTACGCGTTGTTGTATTATGTTGTCCTTATTTAGCTTGAAACCATACTTATTTCCGCTGTTAAATTGTGAACCGTTTAGTTTATCCTATTAAATTGATGTTGATATGCTAGTTTATCTATACACGTTGGCTTGTCTAGCGGGTTCAATGTTAGATGTCGTCACGGCCCGATTGTGGGATTTCGGGGCGTGACACTTTCTTCTCTAAATCATGCACCTTCCAACCCTTTTCCCCACAGGGATATCCCACGAAGACACACCTAAGACTTTTACTTGAAAATTTATCACCCTTTCTCCCTAAGCTTCAAGCATAACATAGCGAGCCAAATACTCGAATATGTCCATACTCAGACACACGACTATATAATAATTCATAAAGTGTCTATTCATGCAAGATTGAAGACGGTGTTCGATTAATCAAGTGACAATCCGTCAAAATATATTCCCCCCAAATATTAATCGGCAATCTACCTTGAAAGCGCAAGGGTCGGGATACAATCAAGATATGACGATGCTTTATTTCCACTCTCATATTCTAATGGGGTGTTCTTATACACAAAGTTTGGAAGACAATCTCACATTCAAGAAAATAATTTCTCGTACATGAAAATTATGTTCTATTATTGCTCTAAAGGCTTTAACTCGCTTACTAAATTGTCTATCTATCATAGTAATGAAATTCTTCACAGTTTAAACTACTTCTTTCTTACAATCAATAAAAAAATCCACACAATACGCGAGTAATCATCTACAATAGCCAAAACATATGATACACCACAAGATGAAGTTGTTCGATAAGGTCCCCACAAATCACAATGAATCAACTCAAAAATGCTAAAAGAACTATTATTACTCAAAGAAAATTTGTCTCTTGTTTGTTTATCCCAATGACATACATCACAATTTTTATTCAAAAAAATATTATTTTTTCCAAAATCTATGATAGGGATTAATTTGGTCACTTGTAGTGAGGGATGACCCAAACGCCTGTGTCAAAGATCCAGTAGGCCCACACCGCCAACCTTTAGAGCACATATCCTCTATTTGTTTCACAAATAATAGAGTCCATCTTTCTGCTCACCCTCTCCAATCAACATCCTCGAGGTGCGGTCCTGTATAATACATAAAAGTTTAGTGAAAAAGACCAAACAATCTGAGCAATCGATTAATTGAGATACAAAATTCAAGTTGCATGTGAATACGGGCACATAAAAAACATTTTTTAGGATGAAAGTTCTTTCAAATTTTGTTGAATCCTCGCTGGTAACTACCTCATTACTCCCATCATGCAAACTAACAAGACATTGCCCAATTTTTCGCACAATATGCAATAATTTTAAATATCCTTTCATATGATTTGTCGCTCCTGTATCAATGATCCAAGATATATAATTTTTCTTATCTCTCATATTCTCATTCGAACTTATATGTTGCTTATTCAACATAGAAATAAATTTTTACCACTGCTTATTGCTCAACCCCGGAAGCCTAGCCTTTTCTTCCCCCATCACAGGTGTGGAGATGCCACCTTGTCCTGTACAACATTCGCGCGATACATAGCGTCATGTCCATGAACTCCATTTTTTCCACCCCTCTGATGTTTTTGTTTTCCTGTACTGCATCTACCTGATTTACCGTTACCAGGAAGTCTGTCTTCCCACCATTCTGGATACCCAACAAGTTGGAAGCAACTTTTTGAATCATGTCTAGTTCGCTTGTTGTAGGGGCACATAATTTTGTCCTTCACTTCATTCTGACCTCTATAGAGGGATTTCCCTTGTACGGAAAAGACCATAGAGTTGCCATGTTCATCTATCCCTGGAGCCATCATCTTCACATGCTTTTTGTAATGAACCGATCGGTCGTTACGTAGAACTTGCATTATAATTACTGTTATTGCCTTGTCATAGGTTGGTTATTCTATTTATGATGTGTTCCTATTGGTAGGCTCAGAATCAGAATGGTTGTAGTGAGAATTTAGTCACTTAGTCTTTAAGAATAACCTTAAAGTGGGAGAAGTAAACTGAGAGTTGAATTATGGTAAACGACCTCGGAATGCGGATTTTATGGCTCAGATAGCTTCGTTAGGTGATTTGGGACTTAGGAGTGTGTTCGGAATAATTTTTTGATGTACGGTGTAGAATTAGGCTTGAATTGGCGAAAGTTAGTTTTTGGTGATTTCCGGTCGGCAGTGGAAAATAGACTATCGGGGTCGGAATGGAATTCCGGAAGTTGGAACAGATTCGTGATATCATTTTGGATATGTCTACAAAATTTTAGGTCAATTGGATGTGTTTTGGATAGTTTCGGCATCGTTGGTGAATTTTAGAAATTTCAAAGTTCATAGGGTTGAATTCGATGTGATTTTGGTGTTTTGATGTGAGGGCCCGACTAAGTTTGAATGAGGTTATGAGATGTGTTGGTATGTTTGGTTGGGGTCCCGGGGGCCTCGAGGGTGTTTCAGGAGGTGAACGGACCAAGTTTGGGTGTAAGAAAGTGGCAGTTTTGCTGGTGTTTCAGGTACTGGTTTTCTCCTATGCGATCGTGGGGAATAGTATGCGATCGCATAGGCTAGTCGAGGCAACATGTTTTGTTCTATGCGATCGCCATTTGGAGGCGATTTATAAGAGATTAAATCATTGTTCTTCATTGAGGTAAGGATTTTGGACCTTAAAACTCGATTATATGTGATTAAGGATCAAATTATCATTGTTTAATTTATGAAAATCAGTAGAAAAAGATGGAATTAGGGCTTGAGATTATGATACCTTTAGGGGATGATTTGAGGGGTCAAACGAACTCCGATTTTAGAGTTCTTTATATGTACGGACTCGTGATATGATGAAGAACATTTGGTATAAAATTTGTCGAGTTCCGAGACGTGAGCCCAGGGGTCGGGTTTTGGATAATTTCGGGTTTTGTGCTAAAATTGGTATTTTTCAATTGGAATTCATTCCTTTAGCATAATTTGGTGAGAAATATATCATCTTTATAGATTTGGAGCACTCGAGTTTTGGCTAATTTCGGGTTGCACAATAGCTTTTCCGGCTAGTTTGAGGTAAGTAATATATTTAAATCCTGTCCTGAGGGTATGAAACCCCGGACTTTACATCCTTTCACAGATTTGGAGTGACGCACACACTGGATGACGAGTGTGGGGCGTGCACGAATTGGAAATTTGGAAAAATGTATCTTTTTAGGCAACTATTGAGTTGCGAAATCGCTTTTAAAGCATATGGTTATTAGTATTACTATGTTTTGTTATACTTGGGTTGTAAGCCATGTTTGGGGCCTAGTGTCGATCTGTTTTAAACCCTTGAGGGCTATTTTACTGATACCTCACTTTGTAACTATGATTTTACACTCAGTCTTTCTTGTGAAATTATTGACACTCTTATTTGATAATATTACTATTTCTTGAAATGAGATACTATTTTGGGTAGAGAACCCCATTTTATTTATGGCCCGAATGGCATGCTGAGAGTGTCTGACTGAGTGAGGCCGAGGGCCAATATTGTAAGGATGTTATGATATGAGAGAGGCCGAGTGCCTGAGAGTGATTGATGCCATGATTTGGCTTGTTTATAGCGCTTGGGCTGTAGGAGCCCCTTTGGAGTCTGTACACACCCCAGTGAGTGCATATATCTACTGAGTGCGAATGCCGAGTGATTGGGAGGCATGAGTGACAGTAAGGTTACCCGCGGGACTGATACTGAGTGATTGTGAGGTACTAAGGAAAATTGTTACGACTGATGGTTATGGCCCGAGGGGCAGTTTTATGATGATATTTTACGGAGTTTTGACTATGATTCACTTCATTTTTCAAACTGATATTACTGAGAGTTTTACTCAGACATATTGAAAATATACTTGTTTCAAAAGGATTTTTATGGAAGCTGGTTTTCGAACTTATGTAGACTGTATTGAGACTTGATGTTTTACTGTTTTATGGATTGGTGTTTTTGTGATGTCTGTTCATATACTTCAGGCTATGATTTATTTTCATTACTACTGAGTTGGCGTACTCATCATTACTCCCTGTACCCCTGTGTGCAGATCTAGGTACTGGTTCGGAGCAGTAGTCGTCCGAGCTCGTTGTCATCAGCGTTTGGGATTTCGAGGTAGCTGTTCAGCGTCCACAACTTCTCCACTTCCCTTCTTCATTTAGTACTTAATATTTGATTCATAGACATTATTATTACATTAGCAGATTTAGTTTATTTCTTAGATGCTCGTGATCGGTTGACTCCAGTCTTGGGGGATTTGTTGAGACGATTAAATTATTATTGCGGCGTAAAGACTTAAAGAAATTATTTTATACTCTGTTTCCTGATTATTATTGATTTTTGAAATATTATAATAGATCAAATGTGTAGTTATGTGATGGTTGGATAGCCTAGTTCCATGGTAGGCACCATCACGACCTGTTAGGATTTGGGGTCGTGACAAGTTAGTATCAGAGCTCTAGGTTACATATGACTCAACGATCATGAGCAGGTTTAGTAGAGTCTTGCGGATTGGTACGGAGACGTTTGTACTTATCTTCGAGAGGCTACATAACTATTAGGAAAAATATCATTTTTTTGAACTCTTTCATGCCATTCTATTGGTTCTTGAAATCTAAACTACTGTTGTTTCATTGTTTCACAAATGGTGAGGACACGCACCACCGATCAGGGTGACCAGACACCAGCCAAACCCACTAGGGGTCGAGGCCGTGGTGGAGTTAGGGGACCAGCCCACGCAGCAGCCGGGACAGTACCATAAGATACCCCTGTCATTCAGGATTAGGTTCCCGCCAAGGGTGCTCCAGCGGGACAGGCTCAGGCACCGACAGTGCCTATTGTTATTCCGGGTCTTCAGGAGACCCTGGCTCAGATATTGACGGTGTGTACCAAGTTGGCTCAGGCAGTTTCTATGTCTACTACTGTCACTGCAGCTCAGGCTGGGGGAGGCATTCAGACTCCAGTTGCCCGGACACCTGAGCAGGCTGTAGAGGGTATTCAGGCACCGGGAGTAGTACCAGCCCAGCCAGTTGCCCCATCTCAGGACTATGTGGTTCCAGCTATGCCCGAGGATGAGCAGCGTAGGTTGGAGAGTTTTAGTAGACTTCATCCTCCAACTTTCAGTGGCACAGAAGGTGAGGATGCCCAAGGTTTTCTGGATAAATGCCAGAGGATACTACGTACTGCGGGTATTTTGGAGACCAGTGGGGTCTCGTTTGCTACATTTCAACTTGCTGGTGCTGCTTTCACTTGGTGAGAGGAATTTGAGAGGTGTAGGCCGGTTGGTTCAACACCACTCACCTGGCAGCAGTTCTCCACAATATTTTTGGAGAAGTATGTCCCTCAGTCCCATAGAGAGGAGCAACGCAAGCATTTTGAGCAGCTGCGCCAGGGAGAGTTGTCAGTTACTCAGTACGAGATGAGGCTTTCCGATTTGGATAGACATGCTTCTGAGTTAGTTCCTACTGATAGGGAGTGGATCAGGAGATTTTTAGATGGTCTCACATATCAACTTCGGATTTTGATGACCAGGGAGAGAGTGTCTGGAGATACATTTGAGCAGATAGTTGACATTGCTCGGGACATTGAGTCGGTTCGTAGGAAGAAGCGTGAGGAGAAGGAGGCCAAGAGGCCTCGTGAATCAAGTAGCTTCAGTGGTGCCCCTTCTAGAGGACAGTTTCAACACGACAAAGGTCATCCATTTAGACCTCCACAGCCAGCTCGCCTAGCTTATAGTGGTGCATCTTCGGGGCAGGGTCCCCGTAGTTCTCATCAGGGACGTTCATCTTTTAGTTCCCTTCCAGCTCAGAGTTCCTCTAGAGCATCATCATATCAGGGTTCTTCTATGCATGGTTCATCCGATGGTTATCATGGTGGCAAGGGTTCTCATCAGTCTCTATCTCTAGATCCAGGTGGTTGTTTTGAGTGTGGAGAGTTCGCACATGGGTGGAGGCAGTGTCCTCGTCGTCCTGGTATTTCATCTCAGCAGAGGGTTCAACCCTCGACTTCAGCCCCATTCACTTCACCACCTACCCAGGCAGCCAGGGGTGGTGGTTAGGCAGCTAGAGGCCACCCTAGAGGAGGAGGTCGAGCAGGTGGAGGTCAGCCACGTATTTATGCACTTCCAGCTAGGCCGGATGCTATGGCCTCCGATGCAGTGATCACAGGTATTGTCTCAGTCTGTTGCCGAGATGCTTTGGCTTTATTTCACCCCGATTCTACATATTCCTATGTTTCTTCATATTTTGCCCATTTTTTGGATATGCCCCGTGAGTCTTTAGTTACCTCTGTTCATGTGTCGACTTCGGTGGGCAATGGTGTTGTGGACCGTGTGTATCGATCGTGTGTGATATCTATTGGGGGTCTGGAGACCCGAGTGGACCTACTGTTACTTAGTATGGTCGATTTTGATGTGATTATGGGCATGGATTGGTTATCCCCATGTCATGTTATTCTTGATTGTCACGCTAAGACCATGACCATAGCTATGCCCGGAGTTCCAAGAGTTCAGTGGATAGGGTCATAGAGCATGTGCCTAGTAGAGTGATTTCTTATTTGAAGGCTCAGTGTATGGTTGAGAAAGGGTGTGAGTCTTATCTTGCTTTTGTGAGGGATGTTAGTAGTGAGACTCCTTCTGTTGATTCTATTCCTGTGGTCCGTGATTTTCCGAACGTATTTCCTGCAGACCTTCCAGGCATGCCACCTGGCAAGGATATTGATTTTGGTATTGACCTGGTGCAAGACACCCAGCCTATCTCTATTCCACCTTACCGAATAGCACCAACGGAGTTGAAAGAACTGAAAGAGCAGCTTCAGTAACTCCTAGATAAGGGGTTCATTCGGCTTAGTGTGTCACCTTGGGGTGCACCGGTGTTTTTTGTGAAAAAGAAAGATGGCTCCATACGCATGTGTATTGATTATAGACAGCTGAATAAGGTTACAGTGAAGAACCGGTATCCGTTGCCCCGTATTGATGACTTGTTTGACCAACTTCAGGGAGCTAGAGTGTTCTCTAAGATTGACTTGAGATCTGGGTATCGTCAGTTGAAGATTCGTTATTCTGACATTCCGAAGACTGCTTTGAGGACCAGATATGGTCACTATGAGTTCCTGGTAATGTCATTTGGGCTGACCAATTCCCCAGACGCGTTCATGCAATTGATGAACATCGTGTTTCAGCCTTACCTTTATTATTTCATCATTATGTTCATTGATGACATCCTGGTTTATTCTCGTATCTAGGAAGAGCATGCTCAGCATTTGAGAGTTGTGTTACAGAGGTTGATGGAGGAGAAACTTTATGCAAAGTTCTACAAGTGTGAGTTTTGACTTGGTTCAGTAGCTTTCTTGGGGCCGTGGTGTCTAGTGAGGGTATTCAGGTTGATCCGAAGAAGATAGAGGCGGTGCAGAGTTGGCCCAGACCGTCCTCAGCTACAGAGATTAGGAGTTTCCTTGGTTTGGCGGGATATTAACGTCGCTTTATGGAGGGATTCTATTCTATTGCTTCGCCTTTGACCAGATTGACCCAGAAGGGTGCTCCATTCAGATGGCCTGATGAGTGTGAGGAGAGCTTTCAGAAGCTCAAGTCAGCATTGACCACATCTCCGGTACTAGTTTTTCCTACTGGTTCGAGTTCTTACACAGTGTATTGTGATGCTTCTAGAATTGGTTTGGGAGTGGTACTGATGCAGGATGGTAGGGTGATTGCCTACGCGTCTAGACAGTTGAAGGTGCACGAGAAGAATTATCCAGTGCACGAACTTGAGTTAGCTGCCATTGTTCATGCTTTAAAGATTTGGCGGCATTATTTGTATGTAGTGGAGTGTGAGATTTTCAATGATCATCTTAGTTTGCATTGTCTGCTGAGGCAGAAGGACTTGAATTTGCGTCAGAGGAGATTGTTAGAGCTTCTCAAGGATTATGACCTTACTATTTTGTATCATCCGGGGAAGGCCAATGTAGTGGCCGATGCTTTGAGTTGCAGGGCTGAGAGTTTGGGGAGTCTAGCTTACCTTTCAGTAGCATAACGACCTTTAGCACTTGATGTTCAGACTTTAGCGGGTCAGTTGGTGAGATTGGATTTGTCAGACCCTCCGCGGGTATTAGCTAGCATGGCTTCCCGGTCTTCTCTTTATGATCAGATTAGAGCTCGGCAGTATGATGATTCGCATTTGTTAGTACTTCAGGACAGGGTCCGTCGAGGTGATGCAAGGGATGTAACTATTGGTGATGACAGTGTTATGATGATGTAGGGCCGTATTTGCGTGCCCAATGTGGATGGGCTTCGAGAGTTGATATTAGTAGAGGCCCACAACTCGCGGTATTCCATCCATCCGGGTGCCATGAAGATGTATCAGGATCCGAGACAACAGTAATGGTGGAGGCAGATGAAGAGAGATATTGTTGAGTATGTAGCACTGTGTCTCAACTGCCAGCAGGTCAAGTATGAGCACCAGAGACCAGGAGGATTACTTCAGAGGTTAGATATTGCAGAGTGGAAGTGGGAGCAGATCACTATCACTATGGACTTCGTAGTTGGGCTTCCACGGACTTCGAAGGGGTTTGATGCTATTTGGGTCATTATGGATAGATTTACCAAGTCCGCGCATTTCATTCCTGTTGGTACTACTTATACTTCAGAGTGGTTAGCTGGTATGTACATCAGGGAGATTGTCCGATTACATGGGGTTCCAGTTTCTATCATTTTTGATAGAGGTACTTAGTTCACATCTCAGTTTCGGAGGGCCGTGCATAGAGGTATGGGTACTTATGTAGAATTGAGCGCAATATTTCATCCTCAGATCGACGGTCAGTCGGAGAGGACTATTCAGATTTTAGAGGACATGTTGCGGGCCTGTGTGATTGATTTTGGAGGCTCATGAGATCAGTTTTTGCCACTAGCGGAGTTTGCATATAATAATAGCTACCGGTCCAGTATTCAGATGGCCCCATACGAGGCTTTATATGGTAGGAGGTGTAGATCTCCGGTTGGTTGGTTCGAGCCCGGTGAGGCTAGGCTATTGGGCACAGATTTGATTCAGGATGCGTTAGAGAAGGTGAAGTTGATTCAGGAGCGACTTCACACGGAACAATCTAGGCAGAAAATTTATGCAGTCCGGAAGGTTCGGGATGTGTCTTTTATGGAAGGTGATAAGGTACTGTTGAATGTATCGCCCATGAAGGGTGTTATGAGGTTCGGAAAGAGGGGAAAGCTGAGTCCACGGTTTATCGGTCCTTTTGAGGTACTTCAGAAGGTTGGAGAGGGGGCTTATAGACTTGCATTGCCACCCCGCCTATCGAGTGTTCATCCGGTATTTCATGTGTCGATGCTCAAGAAATATGTTGGTGACCCGTCTCATGTGTTAGACTTCAGCACAGTCTAACTCGAGGTGATATGTCATATGAGGTAGAGACAATAGCAATTTTGGATCGTCAAGTCAGAAAGTTGAGGTCCAAGAATATAGCTTCAGTGAAGGTATAGTGGTGAGGTCAGCCAGTGGAGGAGGCAACTTAGGAGACCGAGCGGGAAATGCAGAGCAGATATCCTCTCTTGTTTGAGACTGCAGGTATGTTTCTAGAACCGTTCGAGGACGAACGTTTGTTTAAGAGGGGAGAATGTAACGACCCGGTCGGTCATTACGTAGAACTTGCATTATAATTACTGTTATTTCCTTGTCATAGGTTGGTTATAATGTTTATGATGTGTTAGTGTTGGTAGGTTCGGAATCGGAATGGCTGTAGTGAGAATTTAGTCACTTAGTCTTTAAGAATAGCCTTAAAGTAGGAGAAGTCAACTGAGAGTTTACCTATTGGCAAACGACCTCCTAATGCGGATTTTATGGCTCGGATAGCTTCGTTAGGTGATTTGGGACTTAGGAGTGTGTTCGGAATAATTTTGTGATGTCCGGTGTAAGGCTTGAATTGGCAAAAATTAGTTTTTGGTGATTTCCGATCGGCAGTGGAAAATAGGCTATCGAGGTCCGAATGAAATTCCAGAAGTTGGAACAGATTTGTGATGTCATTTTGGATATGTCTGCAAAATTTTAGGTCAATCGGATGTGTTTTGGATAGTTTCGGCATCGTTGGTGGATTTTAGAAATTTCAAAGTTCATAGGGTTGAATTCGATGTGATTTTGGTGTTTTGATGTTATTATTGGTGTTCCGAGGGCCCGACTAAGTTTGAATGAGGTTATGGGATGTGTTGGTATGTTTGGTTGGGGTCCCGGGGGGCCTCGGAGGTGTTTCGGGAGGTGAACGGACCAAGTTTGGGTGTAAGAAAGTGGCAGTTTTGCTGGTGTTTTCAGGTACTGGTTTTCTCCTATGCGATCGCGGGGAATAGTATGCGATCACATAGGCTAGTTGAGGCAGCAGGTTTTGCTCTATGTGATCGCCATAGTGGGGCCGCGGTCACAAAGTGAGGCTGGGTGAGTAAATGCTGTGCGAACGCAGGGCTTGGGCTGCGATCGCGTGGGGGAGCGTGGTCGGTGCTATGCGATCGTGTTTCTCCTCATGCGAACGCACTGAGTAAGTCCCAAAAATCTGGGTAGTGTATTTAAATAGCCCATTCGCGACCATAAACCACTTTTCCACCATTTTTGAACGGGAAGAAGCTTTTGAGGCGATTTTTAAGAGAGGAATCATTGTTCTTCATTGAGGTAAGGATTTTGGACCCTAAAACTCGATTATATGTGATTAAGGATCAAATTATGATCGTTTAATTTATGAAAATCAGTAGAAAAAGATAAAATTAGGGCTTGAGATTATGAGACCTTTAGGGGATGATTTGAGGGGTCAAACGAACTCCGATTTTAGAGTTCTTTATATGTACAGACTCGTGAGCTGATGAAGAATATTTTGGTATAAAGTTTGTCGAGTTTCGAGATGCGGGCCCAGGGGTTAGGTTTTGGCTAATTTCGTTTTTGTGCTAAAATTGATATTTTTCAATTGGAGTTCATTCCCTTAGCATAAGATATGATCTTTATAGATTTGGAGCACTCAGAATTTGATTCGAGAGGCAAGCAGGTTGCAGAGTAGATTTTCGGGCTAGTTTGAGGTAAATAATGTCCTTAAATCCTGTCCTGAGGGTATGAAACCCCGGACTTTACATCCTTTCACGGATTTGGAGTGACGCACACACTGGATGACGAGTGTGGGGTGCACGAATTGGAAATTTGAAAAAAAATAACTTTTTAGGCAACTATTGAGTTGCGAAACCGCTTTTAAAGCATATGGTTATTAGTATTACTATGTTTTGTTATACTTGGGCTGTAAGCCATGTTTGGGGCCTAGTGCCGATCTGTTTTAACCCTTTGAGGGCTATTTTACTAATATTCCTCACTTTGAAACTATGATTTTACACTCAGTATTTCTTGTGAAATTGTTGACACTTTTATTTGATAATATTACTATTTCTTGAAATGCAATACTATTTTGGGTCGAGAACCCCATTTTATTTATGGTCCGAATGGCGTGCTGAGAGTGTCTGACTGAGTGAGGCCGATGTCCAATATTGTGAGGATGTTATGATATGAGAGAGGCCGAGTGCCTGAGAGTGATTGATGCCATGATTTGGATTGTTTATAGCGTTTGGGTTGTAGGAGCCCCTCCGGAGTTTGTACACACCCCCAGTGAGCGCAGGTATCTACTGAGTGCGGGTGCCGAGTGATTGGGAGGCATGAGTGACAGTGAGGTTGCCCGCGGGGCTGATACTGAGTGATGGTGAGGTCCTGAGGGAAATTTTTACGAGTGATGATTTTGGCCTGAGGGGCATTTTTATGATGATATTTTACGGAGTTTTGGCTATGATTCACTTCATTTTTCAAAAGATATTACAGAGAATTTTATTGAGACATACTGAAAATATACTTGTTTCAAAAGGATTTTTATGGAATCTGGTTTTCGAACTTATGTATACTGTATTGAGACTTAATGTTTTACTGTTTTGTGGATTGGTGTTTTTGTGATGTGTGTTCATATACTTCAGATTGTGATTTATTTTCATTACTACTGAGTTGGCGTACTCATCATTACTCCCTGCACCCCTGTGTGCAGATTCAGGTACTGGTTCGGAGCAGTAGTCGTCCAAGCTCGTTGTCATCAGCGTTTGGGATTTCGAAGTAGCTGTCCAGCGTCCGCAGCTTCTCCACTTCCCTTCTTTATTTAGTACTTAGTATTTGATTCATAGACATTATTATGCCATTAGAAGAGTTAGTTTATTTCTTAGATGCTCGTGGATGATTATATTATTATTGCGGCGTAAAGTCTTAAAGAAATTATTTTATACTCTGTTTGCTGATTATTATTGATTTTTGAAATATTATAATAGATCAAATATGTAGTTATGTGATGGTTGGCTAGCCTAGTTCCATGACAGGCGCCATTACGACCTGTTAGGATTTGGGGCCGTGACACTTTTCTTGTACTATCTTCCAGTAAACTCGATTCACAGTTGGAAACAGATCTTGAGCGAGTATGTTTGACCTCATTGTACCATACAATATTTCATCTAATCCCATAAGAAAAAGGTGCACCTTCTCCCCTTCCCTTTTATTTTCCAAGATTTCACCAAGATCGCATGTGCCTTTACCATTTGTTCAAGTCGGTATTTGATCAAAATTAGTAAGTTATTCCTTCTATTTTGTTAATTCTTCATAGTAATTAACTATGGTCATGCCCTTTTCTTTGCACTCCACAAGTTCGACCTTCAACTGCTGTATTTTTGGACCATTGGAGACCAAAAAACGTTATTTAATAGTAATCCATTAATCTTCGGTGACTTCTATGTATGGTATATCCGAACACAAATTAGGCTCAATAGTATTCAGAATCCAAGAAACCAACAACGAGTTGATGGTCCACCAATATTAAAAAGGAGCCTGACAATTTTTACGCATCAAGAAAACAGTAACACTGCAACATCACTTATCTAAAAGGCTGTATCTTTGCATAGTTGATTTTGGTTTTATTGTTTTAATGCAACCTTATCTTCTTAATCGTGATACACAATTGTGACTATCTTTATTACGTGATGCTGGTGTATACGACATGAAGTCTATCCTCTATCCATCACCTTTGTGGTGCTTCACTAGTATGCTATATTAGTGACTGTTACATTCTGTTGGATCTAACAAATGGTTTGTTTTTCCACGAGGTTGTATATCTAATGATATTTGTTATTAGAGGCTGGGAGGTTCATCAGTTGTTTCTGTTCATCTGCCAAAAGACGTTGAGTTACCAGGAAATTTTTGTGAAATAAGAGTAATTTTTGTTCATTGTCTGCATGCTTCTGATTATGAGGATTTGGTGGGTCAACATTACTTTTAATGTAATTCAATCAATTGTTAGAGAGCATAATGACTTATTTAAAACTCCAGTTGACATGTTTTTGTTGTTTTAAACTGGAGTTCAATAGTTGCCTGAGATGATTTGTATTCGAATTAATTAGCCACGTCTATTGAATCTTCAACCCAAGCGCATGAATTACTTACTGTCACTGAAGAAAAGTGTGGTTCAAAATTATGGCATCATATTGGTCAAGAAAAAGAACCTTAGTCTGCATTTTGGAAATAAACCGTGCAAAAATTTTACACCTAAGTATGAGCTTCTTCTCATTCGCAGGAAAAGAAAACTAATATAATAATTTGTTAAAAAGGAATATAATAATATGTTTATAACTCAATTGCTCCTTGTTTTTGTACCACCAGTGGTGATGAACCTTTGGCCTTCAAGAAAATGCACGAATTTTCTGCGGCGGATGGCTTTGTAGAGATAACTGAATCCTTGGCAGACATGATAAAGTTCATCGCAAATGAACTCTCCATGGGTCTTTTCTACATTCAACATCATACTCAGAGTGCAGCTCCCAACCTTATCAATCTCAAGAACAATATTGAGGAAAAATCTCGTGAAGTGACTTTGCACGTGGAAGATTCAGAGTTTTCTATCACCATGATCACGTCGATGAAAGATTGTGGTGCCCCAATTGCTAAGGAGATGATTAAAGATCTGAGACATTCTCTAGCTGTTGTGTTGAAGAATAAGCAATTGAGAAAAGGGTTAATAAGGCAGTCCAGGTCAACTTTTCAGTTAGGGCGAACTAGTTCTTGGAGTCCTGCCACTTGGGGTCGAAGTACAGTTCCAGAATTGGATGGTGAGAGTGGTTATGTCTCAAAGGTCATAGGCGGATCTCTTGTTTAAAGTTCTTATCACCAAGTCCATTACACTTCTGAACTTATGGGTTGAAAATTTAATATTTGTTGAAATTTTAATAATTTTCAACAAATATATCTATACTACAGTGAAATGAGCTCCATCGTCTTCTGTTTCAGGTCAACGAAAGAAAAAGCTAATAGCTTCAAGTGGTCTCAATTAGAGTCCAAAGATTATGATGTAACCTATACTGATGATGCACCATCAGCTGCAGTGGACGAATCTTTGTTCTAAGTTTCAGAGGCGAATGATAAAGAGTTGCCATTATCAAGTCCAACTAATAATGAGCTACAAATGATGCAGGTGAATATAAGCATGCACAATGATCAACTGCTCTGTTCATCAGAAGTTACGGCTGATAAAGAAGCACAATTGGAGGAGTGGTTGGGAGGGATTGGCATTCGTAATGATGGTCCCGGAGAAAATAAGCTTGGTTATATAAATATGTAACTACCTCATCTAAATTGAAACAGAGGAAGTCATACTTTTCATGTCGTTTTTAAGTATGTAAATTTTATTTCAAAATATTTAGAGATTCTATGGATGAATTTACAGTTAAAATTAAGAAGTCTGATTCTCGAAATTCGAGTTACATCACATAAATTGGAACAAATAGAGTATTAAGTTTCTCTTCAACTAGATGGAGGATTGAGTGAGCAAGAGTTCCTTCTGTATTGAGGATTGTTATCTCTTGAAATTTCATCTTAGGTACAAATGAGAAATCCAACTTAGATTGCATGTTCTCTATTAAACAAAATGGCACCGCATCCTATTGGAGTTGCTAAATTATCTTTTTCTTAGTACTCGCATTGTTGTTCAACTAATTAGAATTCGTGTCGTATTATATCCACTAAAAGAAATGTTTTTCCTACCAGAATTATAAGTGAATAGTCTTAGAAACTAGTTTGTTTAAAATTAATCTTCATATGTCATTTCTTGTTTAATTGATATTCTTGGATGTCACTACAAACTATGGAGAAAAAAATGAGGGAATGTTTCCATTATTTATTTTCCACTATAAATATTCAGAAAACATATTTTATACCCTAATGGGAATTTATCTACATTAATTAATAGATTTTACAAAAATATAGTAGAGTTCAAGTGAATAATTACCTAATGGACGAATTAGCACCTTTCATGAGTACAATACTAGTCAAAAATGATATTCCTGACAGATATCGAATAAAAGAAAAATAGAATAATGCATGAAAAATATTTAAAAGAAACAACATATATAATAAATATATGTTGAATACATAGATGACCCTTAAATTTATCAAAAATATTTATTTAGACATTCTGACTCATGCCATAGCTTATTAGCTGCAAGATCTCTGCTCATAAAAGAAGAGGTGCAAGCAAAACTAGAAGCTCACGAAATGAAAAACAGAAAAGACACAAATGTAAACTAGTTAAGGGAGTGATCAAGATCCCCTTCAAATGCCCATGAAGTCTCATTCTGAATCTCTTCCTCTTCCTCTGGGGTGAAATCACTAGTGATATTGAAATCATCCGAACAACTTCAGACGTGTTGTTCTTAATCCTATTAGCCACCGTCTCTGCGCACAACTCAAGCAAACTACTGATGTCAAGGAAATTCGCGGCTTCTAAGATACTAAGAATGGGTTTTATGCTAATGGTCACAAATTCCTTGTCGAAGTTCTTGATTTCTTCTTCATTTGAAGAAGTTGAGGAGTGAATCTTCATGTATTCAATGACCTTGATCAAGGTTTCTGTGTCGACCTTGCTGAGCGGGATGACGCTGGATGAGCATCCATCCTAGACCATGTTCTTGATTTGTAATGACCCGACCGGTCGTTTTGCGTTATCGGACCCTGTTCCCCTAAATGAAACTTCCCATAGTTTCTTATTGTGATTTATGACTTATAGGGGCGGGTGGTCCGGGATTCAGAATTGTTTAGAGTGCTATAGGAACACTTGGTTCCTTAAGGTTGGCCTTTAAGGCAAAGTTTGACTTCGGTCAACGTTTTGGGTAAACGATCTCGAAATTGAGTTTCGACGATTCCGGTAGTTTTGTATGACGATTTCAGACTTGGGCTTATGTTCAGAATTGGTTTTAGATGACCCGTGAGCGTTTCGGCGCCCAATATTGAAATAAGAGTTCCTTAAGTTCCTATTGTGGTTTTGGATGTGTTTTTGAGTTATCGAGGTCCGAATAGAATTCCGAGATCGGGAATAGTTCCATTATGTCATTTTTGACTTGCCTTCAAAATTTGGTGTCATTCCGAGTAGTATAGGTCAGTTCAACGCGTTGTTATCGAAGTCAATAAAACTTAAAGTTCCTAAGTATGGTTCTAGGGTTTTTGAGGTGTGATTTTGAGTTTTAGCATTGTTTTGGGTGTTTCGAAGGCTCGAGCGAGTTCGTATTATGATTTGGGACTTGTTGGTATATTTGGACGGGGGCTCGGGTGGGCCCAGATGCCTCCCGGACACCACCCGAGGCCAAACACTAGCTGAAATAGTTGCTGGTGCACCTATTCTGGTGTGACTGCAGGTGCGGTTGCCCAGTCACAGGTGCGGGACCGCTCCTGCGATCCCAGCCTTGCAGGTGCGACCCCTAACGGGCAGCCCATTTCTCGCAGGTGCAGACAAAGCTCCGCAGGAGCGGAGCCGGGGGTGCGGTCTCCTCTCTGCAGGTGCGAACCCAGGCTTCCTCGTCCATTTTCGCAGGTGCGAGCCTTTGCTCGCAGGTGCGGAACCACTATCAGGAAATGTGTTTCTTTAAAATACGGGGTTCTTCATTGTTTCTTCATTCCTTCCTCCATTAAGACACTTTGAGAGCTTGGGAAAAAGGCTCCACGACCCAACTACTGAAAGGTAAGTAAATTATATCCTAAAGTTAGTTAATGCATACATTCTTAGTAGAATTTAACTACTTAATTAGTGAAAAAAATTAGTAATTTGGGTAGTAACCTAGGGCCTTCGAGATTTTAGAAAATTACTCGTGAATTGGCTATGAAATCATACAAGAATCGTATATTAATGATCCTGAGGCTATGGGTGAGTGTTTCCTTCGATAATTTTTGGGATCCGAGCATGCGGGCCCAAGGTTGGATTTTGGGATTTCTTCAAAAATGATGAATTGACTAAGTAGTAGGAGGATTCCATGCTTTGAATACAAATTGATATGTTTGTATAATATTTGGCTAGTTTCGAGTCCGTGGGTGTCGAGTTTGGAGTTTAGGGCGCGTTCTTGACCCCGAGAGTAGGTTCGACACGAGGTGAGTCTCCTTTCTAACCTTGTAAGAGGGAACTGTCCCCCTAGGTGCTCTAAATGACTATGTGCTAATGTTTGTGGGGGCTATGTACGCACAAAGTGATGAGAGTCCGTACGTAGCGACTATTATTGTTACGTCCGGGTAGTTAGGCCTACACCATGCCTTATGTTTTCCTTGAAATGAACTATATGCTTAGTGAATTTATGTTACATGCGGCTTGTTTCCCTGAGATCATGGAATTTAAGTAATTTTAAGGAATTGTACACAAAAAGTAATTTATAATGAATAAATGTGTGGATTGTGTGTGCATGTGACCGCTTCGCAATTTACATTCCGCGAGCGGAGTGTTATTTCCCCCACTCTCATGGGAGCGGGTCGTACGCCACGGCGAGATTGAAAGACACATTATCGTTCGGGCCGTTCGACCCTCGGCAGTGCACATATATGATCATTATGACGGCTCAGGCCGGTTGTCCTTATCCTGTATGCGCATGCTAAATTGTTAATGATTCTTTTATAGATTTTGAGTGGTCAGATATATTTTTAAAGGAAAGAAAATAATAATGAAGTGGAAATTGTACATTTACTTCCAGTATTTATTTGAACTACTGTTACTTTTAAATGTTTACTGCTTTTATCCTTCCCGTATGTCTGTTACTGATATTACATCCTGCTTAATCATTTTGTTGGACCTTAGTGAGTGTCAAGTCAACCTCTCGTCACTACTTCTTCGAGGTTAGGCGGGATACTCGCTGGGTACATATTTGTTTATGTACTCATGCTACCTTTCTGTACTTAATTGTACAGGTTCTGAGGCTGGTGCATCTGGTTATCAGACCGGAGCTCGATTTTGATCTGTAACAAAACTACTACCCACTCTTCCTATAGAAACTCAATAATTTGACGCCACATAGTATTATTACCATCAATAACGATAATGGCCTCACACGACCAATGGCAATAATTAACATAAGAATTTATACACGTACCTTATGGTTGCGATGTCCTAATCAGACCCTTTTCTGGAGGAAATAGGTAGGGATACCTAGACTTCATGTCTTCCTCAGCCTCCCAAGTCATTTCTCATATTGTTGCTCCTCCAAAGTACTTTCACGGAGGCTACCTCTTTATTCCGTAGCTTGCGGATTTGTCGGTCTAGGATGGCAACCGGAATTTCCTCATATGACAAGTCCTCTGTAATCTGTACATCATCTGTGGGCACCACTCGGGTAGGATCGCCAATGCACTTTCGTAACATAGATACGTGAAAAACTGGATGGACAGACTCTAACTCTGAGGGAAATTCTAACTCATAATCTACTTGGCCAACTCTCCGAATGATCCTATAAGGCCCAATATATCGTGGGCTAAGTTTTCCTTTCTTGCCAAACCTCATCACACCCTTCAACATCGAACCACCCTCTAGGCGACCTACACTTTCGTCCGTAAAGAGCTTCGTATGGAGCCATCTGAATGCTGGAATGGTAGCTATTATTATATGTGAACTCAATAAGCAGTAGATGATCATCCCAGCTACCTTTGAAGTCTATCACACAAGCTCGCAGCATATCCTCCAGTGTTTGAATAGTACGCTCAGCCCGTCCGTCTGTCTGGGGATGAAATGTTGTACTAAGACTTACTTGAGTCCCTAATCCCTTTTGGAAGCACCTCCAGAAGTTAGCTATAAATTGATCTCCTCTATCCGAGATAATAGATACAGGGACACCATGCAGTCGTACTATTTCCTTGATATAAAGTCTCGCATAGTCTTCTGAGGAATATGTACTTCTAACGGGCAGAAAATGGGCTGATTTTGTAAGCCTATCAACAATCACCCGTATCGAATCGAACTTATGCTGGGTACGAGGTAAGCATACGATGAAGTCCATATTGATTACGTCCCATTTCCATGTCGGAATCTCCATAGCTTGCAATAATCCACCGGGTTTTTGATGCTCAATCTTAACCTGTTGACAGTTAGGACATTGAGCAACAAATTCTGCTATCTCTTTTTTCATTCCATCCCACCAATATACTTCCCTGATATCATGATACATCTTTGTTGCTCCTGGATGGATAGAATAACGAGAGTAGTGAGTTTCTCCCATAACCAGCCGACACAGGCCTGCAACATTAGGCACACACAATCGCCCTTGATATTTGAGGACTCCATCTTCTATAATTTCAAATGGTGTCTTCTCCTTCTGAAGGGCAGTGTCCTTATAACTAACTAACACAGAATCCTCGTATTGGAGTTTCTTTACTTCACTTTCTAAAGAGGATGTTGATGTATCTTGAATAGTAATTCCAATATCACCTGAATCCAGTAACCGAACTCCAAGACTAGCTAGTTGATGAACCTCACGAGCTATTCCCCTCTTTTCTGGCTGCAAATACAACAGGCTACCCATAGATCTACGGCTAAGGGCGTCAGCTATTACATTCGCCTTCCCCGGATGGTATAAAATTTCAACGTCATAGTCTTTAAGTAGCTCCAACCAGCTCCTTTGACGTAGATTCAATTCCTTTTGCTTGAAGATGTATTGGAGGCTCTTATGATCTGTATAGATATCAACATGAATGCCATACAAGTAGTGCCTCCACATCTTTAGTGCATGAATCACCGCAGCTAATTCTAAATCGTGGGTCAGGTAGTTTTTCTCGTGCTTTCTTAGTTGTGTAGAAGCATAATCCACAACCTTACCATGCTGCATCAACACATAACCCAACCTAATTCCTGAAGCGTCACAATAGATAACGTAACCAGCGGTCCCTTATGGGAGCGTTAGAACCGGTGCTCAAGTTAATCCGTCCTTTAATGCCTCAAAACCCCGTTAACAAGAATCAATCCATTGAAACTTCTCTCCCTTCTGAGTCAAATTTGTTAAAGGTGCTGAAAGGGAAGAAAATCCTTCCACAAATCTCCTGTAATTACCCGCCAATCCAAGAAAGCTACGAACCTCAGTCGGTGTTGTGGGGCTAGGACAATTCTTTACTACCTCAATCTTTTGTGTATCCACCCGGATGCCTTCACCCAAAATGATATGCCCAAGGAAAGTTACAGAGTTCAACCAGAATTCACACTTAGAAAATTTTGCATACAACTTCTTTTCTTGTAGAACTCTGAGCACAGTACGCAGATGACCAACATGCTCATCCTTTGAACGAGAAATAAAAATATATCGTCGATAAATACAATTACAAATAGATCTAAGAAAGGCCTGAACACACGGTTCATCAAATCCATGAATACTGCTGGGGCATTGGTCAGACCTAACTCAAAGTGCCCATATCTTCAAAGTGCCCATATCTAGTCCTGAATGTTGTCTTTGGAATATCTTCATCCTTAACCCCCTTACCTGATGGTACCAGACCTCAAGTCTATCTTTGAAAAGCACTTGGCACCTTGAAACTGATCAAATAAGTAATCAATCCTCAGGAGCGGGTACTTATTCTTAATCGTCACCTTATTCAGTTGCCTATAATCAATACACATTCGTAAGGAACCATCTTTCTTCCTTACAAACAACAGATGTGGTCCCCACGGTGACATACTAGGTCTGATAAAACCTTTTTCAAGCAAGTCCTTTAGTTGTTCTTTCAACTCTTTCAGCTCTGTGACGGCCATTCTATAGGGAGGAATAGATATTTGGTGAGTATCTGGTTGTAGTTCAATAGAAAACTTAATTTCTCCCTCTGGCGGGAGACCTGGAAGTTCATCAGGAAAGATATCTGGAAACTCATTTACCACAGGGATGGACTGAATGGTTGGTGACTCTACTTCCACATCCTGAACCCGAACTAAGTGATAAATACAACCCTTTCTGATCATCTTCCTTTCCTTGAGATAGGAAATAAATCTACCTCTCGGTGATGCCGTGTTACCTTTCCACTCCAAAAAAGGCTCCCCCGGAAATTGAAATCGGATTATCTTTGATCTACAATCAAGGTTGGCATGACAAGAAGCCAACCAATCCATACCCATTATAACATCAAATTCTACCATATCTAACTCGATTAAGTCTGCTACGGTAGGTCGACCATGAACTATTATTATACAACCCCTATATACCTGCTTAGTCGTCACCGAAACCCCAACATGTGTAGATACCTCAAAAGGTTTAACCATCTCAGGTTTTCTTTCAAACTTACTAGCAACCAATGAAGTAACGAATGATAAGGTGGAACCTGGATCAGTCAGTGCATATACATCATAGGAGGAGACTGATAATATACCTGTAACAACATCAGGCGATGACTCTTGGTCCTATCGTCCTGCCAACGCATAAATGCGGTTCTGAGGGCTGCTCGAGCTAGATGCTCCGCGTCTGCCTCTAACACGACTCATTGGTGCATGGGGACCTTGCCCACGGGGGCGTACTGATGATGACGATCCAGCTACAGATCCCGCTGGTTGAGCTATGCTTGCATCACCTCTCATCGGATATTCCCTCATAACGTGGCCCGGATAACCATCCCATACGGTACTATTCGGTATGCTGCTTACCACATTGAGTACATCGTAGCAAGGTGGCCTCATCTGATTTTACTCACCCCTATACTGAGAACCTGAGGCCCTAAAATTCTGACCAGGCCTTGAATATGTAGAATGATCAAATCTCTTATCACCAAACTGAGAGGGCGTGCTAGCCGAGGGATGGGATGGATATCTCGAATACTGATGCCTCTGACCACCTCGAAACTCACCAGAAGGACCCGAAGACCTCGCTCTCTTATTCTGGGCCCTATCATGCTCACGGTCAGTCCTCTGTTTCTTTCTACGCTCCTCCACACCCTGAGCGTATGCCTGCATATGAGAAATATCCATTTCTGGATGAAGTGAAATTGACATACAATCGTTAAGAAAGTGAGGCTCTAATCCCATCACGAACCGATGAAACTGATCCTCCATCTTAGATATAATAGTGGGAGCATACCTAGCCAAGGAATCAAATTGAAGACTGTACTCCCGAACACTCATGTTTCTCTGCCGAAGGGTCAAGAACCTATCAACTTTGGCTCGCCTAAGATCTGGTGGAAGATAATGATGAAGAAAATCTTCTGTAACCCCCTACCATACCACTGGAGGGGCATTCTCACCTCTAGACAATTCCCAAGACTCGTACCAATTAACTGCAACATCTCGAAGTCTGAAGGAAGCTAGCTCAACTGACTCCGTCGCAGTGGCCTTCATTACCCATAACGTCTTCTGCACTCTATCAATAAATACCTGAGGGTCCTCATTCGGGTTTGCTCTAGTGAATACCGGAGGGTCTAAATTAATAAAGTCACGAACCCTCGCATTCTTGGACTTATCTGCGTGACCGATACCTGTTTCCTGACATCGAGCCTGTGCGGCTACTAATCGGGTCAATAACTGAATAGCATCTCTCATCTCCTAGCCCAGCGCATCCGGCTGAGGTGCTGAATGTATAGGGGCGGGCGCTGAAGCTGGTGCCCTTCGGAGCTCTTCTAGAAAAGGCGGGGTATGCAAAGTCTGAGATGGAACCTCACCATGAGATTCTCCCTGAGCCCTGGTAACTCGTGGCGCTCGACTAGTAGTCTCACCGGCCACAGACTTTCCCTTCTGGGCGGTCGTACTCTTTGGGGGCATTGATGACAATATAACGTATCGTTAGGAACATAAATTCTTGTATTGCATGATCTGAGATAAAAAGAGAGGATAACATACTATATGTCCTGTAGCCTCCTGTTTATAAGTGTGGTGCACAACACACCCATAAACAAGACTCTACTAGACACTGTCTGTAGACAACCCTATGACTGAACTGCTCTAATACCACTTCTGTCACGACCCAAACCGATGGGCCAGGATGGGGGCCTGAGTCTTACCTGTCAAACACCCTTAAATATGCGTCTAAAATATGAACTTGAATAACATCTGCTGAATTACGAGAACATTATACATGAAGGCAATCTTCACAAAAAGGCATGCATACATATACGTACAACATATGTAGGACGAGACGACGAGGCTGCTATAGACAACTACACATCTCAAAACTGGAAGCCGGCAAGACCACATACTATCAACCTAGACATATTTTCTACAGACCTCTAATAGAAACATAATTGTATAAAGACGGGTCTGAGTCATGTCATACCCATATATATCTATATACAAACGTATCATACCAAAATCAAAAGTAGCTCTGGATCAAGTGGAACACTCCAACTCTCGCTAATCAGGGATCCTAAGAAAGGGGACCATTATTTCGCCTACCTGCACCTGCGGGCATGGGACGTCAGTACGAATAATGTACTGAGTATGTAAGGCACATAAATAAATACATAAGAGACATGGAAGAGATATAGAGTAATTGACTCAACCTGTATGTCTGGATAACTCTGTAATAATAAATCACTTTTAGCATCATGCATATGCGTATGATTGTTATGTCGTGCATAGGTATATGTTTCATATCATCATCAGCTTCTGAGGGCATCCCATCATATCATATCAGCCACTGTGGACAAAATCATCATCGTATACCAGATGATTAGGTGGTGGTGCGTATATAACACCATAACCTTTTCCATATCCCATATACATATATATACACACATATATATGCGTATATAATACCGTTTGAGTATACATATATATATATACGCGCATATAACGCCGTTTGAATCATATTTCAACCACTGTGGGCAACATCATCATCATATACCAGCTGATCAGGTGGTGGTGCGTATATAATGCTGTAACCTTTTCCCATATCCCATATCCCATATACATATATTTATATATACGCGTATATAACGCCATCTGGTCATGGGTCAATGTGCATGTCCAAATGCATGAAATGCATATGAAATACATTAATAAAATCTCTGTAGTGCGGATAAGTAAATAAACTTGTCTTTCTTAATAAGACATAAATAGAAAATAGATGAAATAAAACAAAGATATTATGTGGTCAATCAGTAATATACTCGACTAGTTTCTAATGAAAAGATTTTGGCTAAGGGTGTTTAAGTGGCTTGCTAAGATAAGCAAGTTAATCTCATTTTGATAATGGGTATTTCTATGATGGTAGAAACTTGAGAGGACATTCCCATTTTTGTCAAAACCTCATGGAGTCCAAATAAGATGTCCCCAATTTTTTAATTACAACCCCTCTGACAAACTATGGTCTATGGCAAGAATAAATTTGAATCTTTTAAGCACTAGTTTTAGACGAGAGAAAGTGTTTATAATCATAAAATTAAGATCATAGTAGTTTAAATTACAAAACATGTATTGATGTTCAACTCACTTTTCTTAAAATTCAGAATTTTGTAGACCAGCTTCAATTTAGCTATAAGTCTATAACATTGAGAATATGAGATTTAATTAATTTATATATAAATGATTATATTATAAACATTAACATTTCTATCATATACCTCGATAGGGACTTAGAGACATACATCGATATGCTTGAATATCACTTTACCGGAATGAATAATATAGACATCCTTAACTGTTAAGAGTAGAACCACTTATGGAATAGCATTATGTATACGTATCGTTACTTGGATCATGCCAAAAGAAAGAAAGATTAACCTTAGCATACTTGGAGTAGGAAAAATCCGTATGATATTCCCCGAAAAAGTTACCGTACTCTTCTAGAACTGCAAAATTTTACGTTACTAAGCTTCAACCAAAGCGTTAGAGATTTCCTACAAGTTTTCGAAATTCTTGCGTCCAAATCATTTTCAACCAGAGGAATATGTAAAATTTGGTTAGAGCTTTAGTTGGTAAGGAGCTAAACCTCATCTGATTGAAATCCTTGTATTTAAATTAATAGGGATGATAGGTTTGGCACTTACCACATTAGTTAAAAGTCTTTGTATTTTTTTATTATGAGAGAATGAGGTGTCTTTGTTATTGACACCTTACTTTCCAACTAATCATAAATAATTAATAGTCACATTTTCGAGAAGTGGCTTACTGCCACGTTTTTAGAGGGGTGGGGTGGGAGTTATTAATTTTTATCCACTTATTAGGTAATTAGGTAATGTCTCGTTACCCGATAATAAACCAATTACTCGCATAATTAAGAATTATCTTAATTTACTTAAAATTATACTTATTTTTAATATTACTTTATATATCATATTACCGTGGTCATATGGCCCTTGCATGGAACTAGTTCACAATCATCGGGTATTATCATTCGACCCGTATTTTATCCCAAATTGGCCACCTTCAACGAAACTCGTTTTCTTTAATTCGTGTAACCTTTATCCTTCACGACACTTATTTATCGCTTGTTATAAATAGCGTAAATACTTTAACATCAAGATGAACTTATCCATGAGTCTACATCAATTAATTGAAGAAGAAACTTTTAACGTATGAAAACGCGAGATGTAACATGATCATAGTTCGATCTGACTTCACGGTGAGCTGCTTCTCCTGACGATCCTCGGCAGAACCATGAAGTTTCTTTGCTTATTTCCCGTCTATTTCTTTCAGACAGTGGGGCTGTATATTATATTTTTGTATATTCTGTTAGTATGCCTGTAGGAATTGTGACACTAGTTCCTGGCACACACGTAGTAATTATTTTGGTTTGCGGGTCTGTATATATATATATATTGGATCACGCCTCTTTACGATTGCTTTTGGTTAAAATATGGCTTACTATCTTTTTCAATTAATGTTTTGAAATTTAAAACTTGGCACGTGTTGGGATGTTTAATTGAATATGGGGAAAATCCTCAGTAATCCTAGTGTGGGCTTGCCCAACCCCGGTTTTGGGCGCCATCACCACCTGAGTTAGTATTTTGGGTCGTGATAATGTGGTATCAGAGCTCTAGGTTCACGTAGGTCTCACAAGTCACGGGCAAATCTATTAGAGTCTTGCGGATCGATATGGAGACGTCTGTACTTATCTTCGGGAGGCTATATGGTGTTAGGAAATCCTCTTCTTATTTTTATTCTATCGTGTAGTCAATGGTTTACTAAATCTCATTCATCTATTCTCTCACAGATGGTGAGGATGCGTGCATCCAATGTTCCAGACCCGGGAGGGGCCGCTACCCCAATTGTTCGAGGCCGTGGCAGAGGCGGGGGGAGGGCATCGGCCCGAGGTAGGGGATGAGGGCGTCCCTGAGCTATTCCACTTGTACCACCACCAGAGGATCCTACTATAGAGGAGCAGGGTGAGGTGCCCCCAACAGGTCCTGCTCCAGTGGACTTTATGACGGTGCCAGGCTTCCAAGAGATCATGGGTTGTATGATTCGATTTATGGACACCATGTCCCAGGCTGGTTTATTTCCAGCAGATCCTTCCACATCTCAGGCGAGAGGGGGAGCCCAGACTCCTACCACCAGGCTTCAAGTCAGGCAGCAACATTACATCATACCCCGGGTACACTGCCCATCGGTGGGGTCCAGCCTGTAGCAGCAACATCTGAGCCCAAACCAGATGCGGACGGCGATCCGCAAAAGTTATTGGATATATGGACTTGATTGCAACCTCCAGTCTTCGGGGTGAGCAAGGCGAGGATGCCCAGGATTTTGTTGAAAGGTGCAGGAACATGTTGCACAATATGAGGATACTAGAGTCACACGGAGTGGACTTCACTACCTTCCAGTTAGAGGGCAGAGCTCGCAGATGGTGGCAGTCCTATATTCTCAGCAAGCCAGCAGATTCTCCTCCTATCACTTGGAAGCAGTTCACTCAGATATTTCTAGACTGGTATATTCCACCCTCTGAGAGGGAAGAGCTGCAATATCAGTTTGAGCAGCTGGATCAGGGACAGATGTCAGTGACAGATTATGAGGCTAGATTCTCAGAGTTGTCTCGCCACGCACTCATGATATTACCTACTGATGCCGAGAGAGTGCAGAGATTTATAGCAGGGCTGCACTCTAGTATTAGGGCCAACATGGTCCGAAAGGTGGAGATAGGGACTCCTATCAGCTGGTGGTCGAGATAGGCCGTCAGATTGAGGGATATGGATCGAGAGGCAGAGAGCAGGGTCAGCAGGACAAGAAAGCTAGATTCTCCGGGAATTTCAGAGGTTCCCCAGTGTCACGACCCAAAATCCATAAGGTCATGATGGCACCGTACATCATAGTCACTCAAGCCAATCATTAATTAGTTGCAATAGATTTCTGGTTTTTGCATTTATGAAAAAAAAACATTTCCTTGCACTTTATTACATATTAACTAAATAAAAATTTGTTAAGAAAAACAATAGTTTAAATATTACACTTTAACAAGTATATCCCAACACATATCCAAGAACCCGGTGTAACAAGTACATGAGCTATTTCTAAGAATTTTACAATTTCTAAAAAGCTTGTCCGAAATACAAGTGGACAAAGAAATTTAAAATAATCTAATACAGTATGAGGGAGACTCTGTCAGCTGCGGATCGCCTCCGGATGATGCAGCTTGCCTAAGTCTCCAATCCTACACATCTCTATGAATGTACATGTGCAATAAAATGCACAGCAAGTGTAGCATGAGTACAAATACAACGTGTACTCAGTAAGTCGCCCGCCTAACCTCAGAGAGGGAGTGACGAGGGGGTCGAATTAGACACTTGCTAGAGGTCAATTTAGTATATTCAAGTGAGACACTAAGCATGAATGTCATAGATAATTTATTAAAATTCAGGAATAAATAATATCAACTCCTTCCAGATTTAACACTTTAAGTCTTTGTCATTTCAGTTGACAATTTAAATCATAACCCGGGATAAGAAACATCAGACTTATTCACATTTTACACATAAATTCCCTTCATCATAACTGGCCATTAAAACTTCCTTAGACCGATAAACATGTATAAATCACAGCAAATACGCAGTAAATATTATGCGCAACCAATGCCGAGGGTCGACGGCCCGAACCATAGATGCATGTATCTGCCCCGCTCACGAATCAATCATGCGACGGGATTATACATAAAATACTATGGCTAGCCTGCTCGCAAATCATACCTGCGACTCAAGTGCTCATATGAATATAGAAAAATACAGGGTCATCCTGCTTGCGAATCATACATGCGACTCAGGCACCCGAAGTTACACATGTCCACACAATAAGTCCCTATTTTATCAAGAAAGCCGTTTTCTCAGGAAAGAGGTATAATTCTTTTTAAAGGGACATGAAATATAGCTCTTAAATCTTTGTTTTGAAACTCATTTTCCAAGTTTAATGATATTTCCTTAATACAACCCTATCAGGTACACAATTATCCGCGGAGGAATAAATTCTCTTTATAGATAATTAAGAAAATGAACTCTAGTTTTCTTCAGATATTCAATAATGATTTCGATTTTATTAGCAGTTTAGTTTTACATGCAGGATTACAGGTACAACACATAAGGCATGCTAGTGGGTCCTACACTACCCGGAAAAGGCATAATAGTAGATACGCACGGACTCCCGTCACCTCGTGCGTACGTAGCCCCTGAAGATAATAGCATGTACTTAATTAATTCACCTAGGTGGACAATTCCCCCTCACAAAGTTAGAAACGAGACTTACCTCGCTCTGAAATTCCATAACTGGCATCCAAGCCCTTCCGACCACTCCAACAGACGCACAACGCCCCCAAACTATCCAAACAATGACAAACCAATGAAAATATACTCTAATATTTGCAACAATTCCAAATTATATAACTTCCCGACCCCGCTTAGTGAAATGACCCAACTGCCCTCGGGCCCACGTGCCCAAAATCCGAAATTTCTTGAAGATATACTCTACCCATGGCCTTACTAGTTCAAATATACAATTTACTCTACATTCCATGCTCAAATTCATGGCTAAAAACCAAATTACCATTTTCTAGGTTTCTTTAGGATTTCCTAATTTCCCACCAATTTCCATGTCGAATCCATGCAAATAATCTTGTATTTAATTCTAAAACGTGAAGAAATTACTTACCTTGTGATCCTTGACAAAATCCTCTCCTTGAAGCTCCTCAAAATCGCCCATGGCATATGAAAATAGATGGAGAAATGACCAAATTCTCGCTTAAAAACAATCTGCCCAGGCCCATTTTCCGCACCTGGGTCCCCTTGTTGCACCTGCGCTTCCGCAGGTGCGCCAAAATATCCCGCACCTGTGGCCTCCTTGGCTCCAGCCCAAATTTTGCACTTCCAGCGCCCTTAGCCGCACCTGCGGCCAAAGCCTCGCAGGTGCGGTTACACCAGATGACAACAACCTTTAACTTTCTTCAACTTCAATTATTGATCCTTTAACCACCTGAAATCCACCCGAGGCCCCCGGGACCCCGTCCAATTATACCAACCTGTTCCAAAATATAATGCGGACTTGCTCGAGGCCTCAAATCATATCAAACAACATTGAAACCACGAATCGCACCCAAATCCCAACTTTATGAACTTAGAAATTTCCAACTTCTACATCCGATGCCGAACCCTATCAAATCACGTCCGATTGACCCCAAATTTTGCACACAAGTCATATTCGACATTACCGACCTGCTCCAACTTCCAGAATTGCATTCCAACCTCGATATCAAAACTTCCACTTCCGGTCGGATTTCTCAAAAACCTTCAAATTTCTATCTTTAGCCAAATGAATACAAAATGACCTCCGGACATCCGAATTCACTTCAGATCACGCTCCCAACTCCAGAATCACCATATGAAGCTATGCCTAGACTCGGAATCCCAAACGGACATCAACCACACTGAAATGCACTTCAAGCCCAAATCTATGAACTTTTTCTAAAATGCTAACTTCCATAATATACGCCGTAACGCTCCCGGGTTATCCAAAACCCGATCCGGACATACGACCAAGTCCAAAATCATCATACGAACCTGCTGGAACCTTCAAATCTCGATTCGGAGGTCGTTTACTCAAAATTCCAATCTTAGTTGATTCTTCCAACTTAAGGCTTCTGAAATGAGAATTTTCCTTCCAAATCAACTCTAAACTTTTCCGATATTCAATTTCGACCACACCTACAAGTCATAATACCTGAAATGGAGCTGCTCACGGCCCCAACCGTTGAACGACGCGCTAGAGCTCAAAATGAATGGTCGGGACGTTACATTCTCTCCCACTTAAACATACGTTCGTCCTCGAACGTGCTAAGAATTGTTCCGGAGTTACCTGAAATCACTGTTTAACACCTCGAGCACTTGCCCGTGGTACCACAACTCAGTTGAGTACATTAGCTTGATCAAATCTGAAGATTTCTTCTTTTGTCCATATAATAAGCTCAGAATCCAGTTCCAACACTTGAAATTTCTCTTGCCAAGCCTAGTTCCAATATATAAACACCGTATCAACTACCACACGAGGTACCAGAACATGACTGCATACCGTTGCTAAATTAGCACCATGCACTGCAAAATTCATCATCTAACCACAATGACGTTCCCTGAACCTTAATAGCCAAAATTCCACGAATCTGAAGCTCTCAATGCACCTCATGATATATATATATATGTATATATATATACATACATCCTGTTATAATGTTGACGATACCACCACAACGGAGGAGATGTGTAGAAATTCATACCCAACTGTAGAGTTAACAAATCATTGAATAACTTATCTTGACTCGAATCATCACCCCATTACGAACCTGAATAGTGGTATTTATTCTTTAATATACACTTCACATGAACTTATCGCACTGATCCCTGATCTGATAATCTCGTCTCACCCAGTATGAACTACTCAGACAACAAATCATCCCAGACATGACTAACAGTCTCACATTATACCACATCGCGCCAATAGGCCACAACTCGAACCTGATAAATAAGAAATGACTTAGGAAGGGACTACTCAACTCACACCACTAATGTGAACTTTCTCAGAAAATAGGAAGTAAAACACAAGGAAATTAATATACGAACCTAACTCATCATCCCACTGTTGTGGCGTACAACCCGATCCAGATAACATAACCGTGGTGCCGTGCCACCCGATCCAAATATCATGCCTGTGGCGGCGTGCCACCCGATCCAAATAACATAACCGTGGCGATGTGCCACCCGATCCAAATAACATAAAATTCACGTAAGGAAATATACACGGAGCTGAAGTGCTGAATATTACAAATTTCTGAATATCGATCATAAGCACGCTAAGTGCATAATACCATCATGGGGAGACTGATAAAGCCAT
>ML407910.1:20705-50199 GCA_005239525.1 Nicotiana knightiana | reverse complement strand
CAATCACAATCTCCAGCGAACTACAAAATGCATGTAACAAATGTGAAAACATGAATGACTATTATCTTTATAAGTATATCAAGTATATGGACTCTGGAATCAGTACGACTCTTTTAATTCACAATAACTTGTCTCAAGCATTCCATTTTAAGACCCTAAATTACTCAATGGAATCAAGCACCATCTTAAGCTAACCAGATTATGGTAGACTAAGAGAAGCATATATATACTCAGTGCCTACCTAGTAGCATTTCCCTCTTCTTTACGTGAAGAGCTCTCTATAAACCAAGGAATACACTAATACTTTTCCAAAAATAATTACAAACAGACTTAACAATAAATTAACAAGCCAAGTAATCATAGAAACAACAATGGACATGAAACAATTATAACCCGAGCAATTAAATTGCGAGGGGATCATGTAAGCAGACAATTTGGAGGTGCATAGATACTCGTCACCTCAGCTATACACCACTCACATGCAGTTTCACATAACAATTTAGTTGGGGATTCCTATTCGCTCAAGTCAAGGTTAAACCAAGCACTTACCTCAACTTCGCAGGCCACTCACTGTTCAATTATAACTTTTCCTCTTGAATTCACCTCCAATACACTCGAACTTAACCATAATTAACTTAATATCATTAACTTAATGCTAAAGGAACTAACTTTACTGAAAATTATAATTTTTCCTAAGTTTTCTCAAAAAAAGTTAAAACCCGACCCCGGGCCCGCTTGGTCCCAACTCGGGGTTCGGAACAATTTACGTTTATCCACGAACCCGAATATATAATTAGTTTCGAAATACGACCTCAATTCAAGGTAAAGATTCGATATTTACAAAATTTCCTAATTCTACCCAAACCCTCAGTTTTTACCTTGAAAATTCTTAGATTTTGATTTAAAAGTGATGAAAAACATTGGGTAATTGAAATATAACCAAAAAAAATGAGTAGAGAACACCTACCCCAATCCCTATGGTGAAAATCGCCCAAATCCAAGATCCCCAACTCAAAATATGACCGAATGAACAAACCCTAGTTTTATATATTTTTCTGCCAATTATTCTGCCTCGTTTCTCATACCAAACGATCCCTAAACTCGATTATTATGTCTCCAATGGATTATTTGTGAAATTCTGGTCAAGTTAGGCTTTTTAATCACTCAATTTGACCTTATAATGAATGAGATATGTAGGTTTTAATATTTGCAAATAGTGCAGAGTTTTAAATACGTTTCCACTGGTAATTTCGTAATTAATCTAAAAAATCTGCCAACCTTAGTAAATTGACCATAAAATCCTCATACGACGTCCAAATTCAACGATTCTTTTTCCTACGGTACGATAAGGATCTAATATTTCATTCAAAATAAAAATCGGAGCTCATTGTTCAATATGATATCATTTATACTTGAAGAAACGACATCGAAGCATAAGAAAGAAAGAACGCAGCATAACCCAAACCTATTTGAAACTCACCCGAGCCCTCGGGGCTCTAAACCAAACATGCACGTAACCTTAAAAGTATCATACGGACTTACCCGTGCGATCAAATCATGAAAATAACATGTAAAACTATGAATTAAACCTCAAAACACATTATTTTCCTCAAGAACACTTATAGTTCATAACTTTTCAACCAGATGTCCGAATCATGTCAAACGAACTCCGTTTTTCACCAATTTTCATAGGTAAGACCTAAATATCATAATAAATCTGTACCGGGCTACGGAATAAAAATATGGGCCCGATACCAATAATTTCAAACATTAATTCTTTTCTTTATTTCAGCAAAATAATTTCTTTCAAAAATTGATTTCTAAGGCTTGGGACTTATGAATTCATTTTCGGGCATACGCCCGAGTCCCATATTTTACTTTGGACCTCCAGGAATCGTCGGAATACAGATCCGGGTCTGTTTACTCAAAATGTTGACCAAAGTCAACTATAATCAAATTTTAACCCTAGAAATTACTATTTCTCATATTTTAACATAAAAGCTTTCCGATTTCATGCCCGGAATGTGCACACCAATCGAGGTATTTAAATTTAGTCTTTTTATGGCTAATAGGCCTAGAATTGGGTCTAAATTCTTAAAATGTCCCTTTGGGTCATCACAAGTGCTTAGTCCCATGCAAAGAGAAGGCAGTGCTTAACCTTATGCAAGTAGAGAGGCACATCTTAGCCTCATGCAAGATGAAGGCAGTGCTTAGCCTTATGCAAATAGGAGGCAGGGCTTAGCCTCATGCAAATGGTTTGAGACAGGGATTAGTCTCATGTAAGATGAAGGCAGTGCTTAGCCTTATGCAAATAGGGAGGTAGGACTTAGCCACATGCAGATGTTGAGACAGGGCTTAGTCTCATGCAAGATTCGGGAGAGTGCTTAGTCCCATGCAAAGAGAAGGCAGTGCTTAGCCTTATGCAAATAGGAGGCAGGGCTTAGCCTTATGCAGAATTGAGACAAGGCTCCGTCTCATACAAAGTTTGGGACAATGCTTGGTCCCATGCAAAGAGAAGAGTAAGAGTACAGTATTCTTAGATGACAATGTGTTTTATGCATAGCGATTGCGTTCATTGCGATGGTGTTTGTCATGGTGATATAGTCCTGCATCCAAAGAAAAATTTGTGAGTTTTGTGGGGGAGGTTGGTTCGTGCCTTTGCTTGTCCCATTCGCTCCGCTCTGTCGAAAGATCGTGCTCAAGCTATTAGGGTAGCATTTGGCTAAAGCAAAGTTTTTTTTCAAAAGCAGGCGTGTATAATTTTCAAAGACATAGTAGTTTATAGTTTATAAATTAGTTAGATTAACCAGTAACTGTGACACAATCAGAGACATTGCGAATTCTTCTGCCGTAGAATTTTGAGGGTCCTCCTCAAATTTCTGCCCCAGTTAACTATATGACTTTTCTGACAGCTCCATACGCTGCGGTTGGCTGAACTTGCTTCGGAATTTTGAGGGTCCTCCTCAAAATTCTGCCCCAGTTTCTGATTGTGGGAAAAATAGAAATTTTATTGAATTGTGAGCGAACCCACAGGGTTGCCTACATATCCCCTCTTAAATGGGAATCAGGTCGAGTGTAGTTCATCTCTCATCTTCTATTTCTTCCGAGTCATTATCCTTTTGTTTCGTTGTCTCATTACATGTCACGGTCGTCGGTTCATCAAGATAAGAAATAGTAATGATGTAGGGATAAAGATATGAAAGAAAAATAGTAATAATAAAACATCAAGCCATTTAAAATGTCAAACAAAATGATTTTCGATAACTCAAATAATATTTTTGGAACATTGAAAAATATTATTTAAGACAAAAGAAACAATGCAAAAGTGAAATCATTTTTTTTAGAAAAGTAAACAATGTTATTCAGCCTTACTACCCCAGGACTCGTCGGGCCCTTGATGGTATAACAATCTAGTTCTTGAGGAATGCTCCTCGTTCCACAGCTTGGATGGTAGGGCCTTCCTCCTCCTCCTCCTCGACGATCACACATCAGTCCATATCATCATCTTTCAAGAAATTATTCCTCAATGTTTCTTCTTCCTCTGATCCCCATATGATATCGGCCTGATGGAAGGTCAGACTCAAGTGCGGCACGGGTTGCTCAAGATCATAGTATGGACCATGCCATAGTGGTGACCAATTCTGATATTCCTGCCAGGTATACTGATATCCGAGCCCGAAGGTTGTGCCATGGCGCTTCAGCTGTACTGGTTTGTACATACCTAGAAGCTTTTTACCAAGCCCCTTACCAGGTTCACACCCTGCCCATGCCAGTATACTCTCTATTTTGCTACTCCACCATTTATCCTTTTCAATCGGGTTAACACGCTCGATGCAATGGTAAGTTTCTCCACCTAACTTCCTTCTATTTTCAACCACCGGAATAGTCTGACTGGTGTAAATGGGATTGCTCCCATCTCCATGGATGATCACTTCTTGATGGTTCTATTCAAATTTTACCGCTTGGTGCAAAGTGGATGCGACAACTCCAGCGGCGTGTATCCAAGGCCGTCTCAGCAATAGATTGTATGAGGCGGATATATCTAGCACCTGGAATTCAACATCGAACCAGGTAGGACCCATTTGCAAGCATAGGTTAGTTTCTCTGATCGTGGCTCTTTGAGACCCATCGAACGCTTTCACATTCATAGTCACTGCCCGTATCTCATGTAAACCCTTGCCCAACCTCTTCAGAGTTGTCAACGAGAAAATGTTGAGACTGGATCCTCCATCTATCAAAACTCTGATGATGAACTTATCTTCACATTACACTGTGATGTGTAGTGCCCTGTTGTGGCTTAACCTTTCAGGTGGCAGCTCGTCCTTATGGAAACTGATCTTGTGGCTTTCTAGCACCTACCCCACCATATTGTCCATTTCTCCACTAGTGATGTTGTTGGGCACATATGCTTCATTCAACACCTTCATCAGAGCATTCCTGTGTACTTTAGAATTTTGCAATAATGACAGGATGGATATCTGGGCGGGAGTCTTGTTCAGATGATTAAGGACAAAGTACTCCCTTTCCTGTACCCTCCTCCAGAGGTCATCTGGACCAGTCTCAATGACGGGCGATTTATTAGAAGCTTGCTTACTGGTTTCTCCTAAATGTTCAGGTGTATAAACCCTTACTATTCTGGTCATTCCTTGTGCAGCGCCAGATTCTTCCATCTTTGACTTTTCCTTTCTTCTAGCCTCGGCCAAATAATCCCAAGGTACATCATTGGAACTGAAAGGTGGCGTGGATGCCACCGTTACAGTGAAAGGTGTGGCCACCTCCACTTCAAATGGAGTGAGTGTTGTTGCATGTGGTGTTACTTCTACTTTTAAAGGAACCAATGCGGCGACCTCGACTTCAATTGGCGGATGTACTTGCACCACAATGGAATTGAGTGTGACTGTAGGTTTCTTAGGATCATCACCTTCTCAAATAAGCCCGATTGATCCCTCGGGATCCCACTCTTCATCAGTTTCTATCACATTGACCCCTCAACCCTTATGATCTGGGAGAGGGTTGTTGCGGACATTGGGTAAAACGTTCTTCGCCTGTATGACCTTATTATCAATCAGTGTTTGGATCTTGTCTTTCAAGGTGCGGCACTAGTCAATAGTGTGTCCTTTCATGCTGGAATGATATGCACAGGTCTTGTTTGGATTGACCCATTGAGATGAATTCTCCATTGACACAACGGGGATAGGGGTGACATATCCAGCGGCTTTCAACCTTTCATACAACTGGTTGATGGGTTCAGCAATGGCGGTGTACTGTCTGGATATTTTGAGATCAAAATTAGGCTGGGTTATTGGTAGTTTAAACGAGTTGGAGGTGACTAATAATAGGATGGTTGGGTATTATAGGTGTGGTAGGCGGTAGTAGGTTGGGAATATCTGGGAGGTGATGGTTGGTATGTGGGTGGAGGTGTTTGGTATACAAATGGAGTTTTTGAGCCTTCGGCAACCATTATTGTTCCCACTTCTTTATTTTTCGATATGCTGCCTGACTGTATGCTTTGTTCGTGGCCTACAGTGCCTCGAAATTCATCATCATTCCACTTTTAATACCTTCCTCGGTCCTTTATCTGAGCTTGATGATATCAGAGTGAACTTATGATTCTCAATAACCATTAGCCTTTCGTAATATTGCGGATCCTGTGCCCTGGCAAAGAACTTGTTCATCTGTTCCTCATCTAACGCCGGCCTGACCTTTTCTTCTTCTGACCTCCACCGAGTAGCATACTCGCGAAAATTCTCAGTTGGCTTCTTCTTGAGGTTCTGGATACAGAAAACATCCGGTGCATTCTATGTGTTGAATCTGAACTTGTCCATGAAATCTGATGCCATGCTCACCCAATTAGACCATTTCTTGGGATTCTAGATTATGTACCAAGACAGGGCATCTCCAGTAAGGCTTCTCATAAACAGCTTCATTCGAATCCTTTCATCTTTTCCAACCCCCACGAGCTTGTCATAGTAAGTTCTCAAATAAACCTTGGGGTCGCCCATTCCATTAAACATTTCGATCTCGGAAGGTTTGTAACCCTCCGACAGTTCCACAACTGGTTGTATGCACAAATCCTCGTAATTTAGACCTTCAAGAGCTTTGTCTCCTTCAACACCTTGAACTCGGCACGTTAGTTTCTTGAGCACCTCAGCCATGTTCTTGATGAGTAGGTCCTTCTCGGCGGATTCTGGTGTATAGGAGACTGGTTGAGTGGAGTGAGGTAATGTTTCTACGTATATAGGGTTGTTGTGGTAAATGCCAAGAGTTTGGGTGTAGTGGTGATCATGGTGGAGTTCTGGGGTTCGGGGATAGGTTGTGGTGTGTTCTGAGGCGTGTGATAGGTGGTGTGTGGGTGTTTAGTAGGGAGATGCTGATTTTGAGGAGGGGTTGTATATTAGTGAGATGCGGGAGGATTCTGCGGGCGTTTGTTGGGTGTATCCTGAGGTGCTGCGATGTTCTGGGTGTCTGGGACATTCAATGTGAGGAAGAGATTTGCCAAGTTACAGACATGATCAAGCTCACCCTATAATTCAAGTATCTTTTGATCAAGCCGTAAAACCAAATCATTTGGGGCCTGAGTGCCCCGACCATTGGAAGTTTCCACATTCTCAACATGTGCAGTGTTGTCTTTTCTAATGCCGTTCATATCATCCATTTTAGCTTTCCCTTTGCCTTTCGGTACACTTGGAGGAGGAGAAGGTGGAGGGCCTCTAGATCTTGTATGATAAGTTGATGATGCCAGTATTCATGAACCAACCTTGGGGAATGGGAATAATCAAAAAGAAAAGATAAACAAAAGGTAACCAAATCAGTAAGGGTTCCAAAAAGAGTATTTGCAATATCTAAACACATAGTGCGGGAATGTAAATTCACGTCCTAATTTGGGAGCCTCGTTGTGCCCGAGTTAGGCCTAGCGAAAAGTTGATTTGGAGAACTTCAGTGCCAATAATTGCCTCATTTCATTAATGTAAAAGTAGATTAATCTAAAACGACAGTAAACAAGATAAATCATTAATGGCACTTGGCCTTATTACATTTGAAAAAGCAGATAAACCTAATCTACTTGGTCCTAGAAGGACCTTCCCCAGGCTTGATCTTCTTGGCTCCATCGATCAGGTTCCCTAGGTCGTGCATGCCCAACATCATGTATACCCTTGCTAGATGTCCTCCTTCGCTTCCCTCAGCATTCTGGCAGTCGGAGACCATCTTCCTCGTCTTGCCCTCCAGCTCCATCAGACCCTGCTCCAGATATTCCAGCCTTTCATTACACTTGATAGCCATTTCCCTCCATTCATTGATCAGTTCCATATCAGTCTTATGTTGCTCCAGATGCTTGGCCTCAGACTCATGAACCCTTTTGCGCAGTTTATTGTATTTCACTTGGGCTTCAGCAACTTCGTTTATGACCCTGTTTCCCCGACTGATTCCCGGCTCAACTATCCCTTCTATGCTGTCTTCCAACAATTCAATGCGTAGTTACACAATCTTTCACTAGTCTTCCCGGCTCAACTATCCCTGATAGCCCCGGCAGCCGTAGCACAGAGGAAAAGCGGTCGTTACACAATCTTTCACTAGTCCATTATATACTAACAATTAATTGGACTTTGAATTACTTGGTATAGTATATACCCCTCCCTTTTACTTGATGTGACATGATTGGAATAGGCACGAAATTTAAAAAAGAAAGAAATATTTACTATTTTAAAATTTGTAATCTAAAATAAATCAGAAACATTTATATAATTATAAATCATGTTATTAAGAGTAAAATGAGCAATATAAGGCTAAATTATTTTAATAATTAAAAGTTATTATTCTTTTTAACACATTAAAAAGAAAATATTGCCACATAAAATAGAATAAAGAGAGTAATACACAATGTACATTCATATTAAATTTAAAAGATTTGACTTTGCGATTTCTTGGGCTATATTACACTTTAATAATATATGCTTTCTTTTTTGACCGAATATGATCTATGTTAAGTTGAAGTTTGAGGGTGAAAGTGTACTAAATATAAAAACACGTAAAAGACAACCAAAACTAAGAAAGTGCATTGACTTCTAAGAACAAGGTAATAGCTAAATAAGGCGGATCTAAAATTTGAAGTTTATGAGTTTTTATAGATATTTCAAGTTAAGACTACAACTGTAATTGGATTCACAATTACATATTTTATAAATATTTACTTAATATCTTAATATATATACAAGGTATGAACAAAATTTACTAAATTCACGTAAGCCCATAATCAAATCCTTACATCCGCCCCTGGGCCTTAATCGATGTCTCAGTATTTTCGTTAGTTATTTTGACTGCAAGGAGAGGTAATTCGACGCAAGTTCCCTCATTACGGGTCTTGAGGTAATTCTAAGAACACTATGCATTAAACAATTAGGCTGCTGTCGAAGAATTTCGAAATGGATCAATTTGAGCTAGAGCCATCGAGAAAATTGTAATATATCAACAAAAAATATAGGAATTATTCTATTTTATCCAAATTGCCAACTCGTTTTTTGCTCCTTATATTTATTGTCATTCTACCTTCCTAGGCACTTTTGGTGTTTCTGTTTATCCTAAAATCTGGGTAACAATTAAACTTATATTGTGGTTTTAAGGATATGTGATTTCGTCCAATACCAATTGATAAACGAGGAAATAAATAGGTAAATTAGACTGTAAAATAAATCAAACCAGTGTGTAAGCAAATTCTCGACCTCGAACCAAAGTAACCTCGAGGTGATATAGTAAGAACAATGAAGAATAAAGCAACTCAGATGAACAGTAAGTAGAGCAACAAGAAATAAATGATTATATATATTTTTCTCGGTGAGTGATCATGATGACAAATGAATGGAAATTCCTCTTTATATAGTAGAGGATTCCTAATTAAGGAATACTTCTAATTACAGTAATAAATCATATCAATAGTTGATTAACCACTATAGATTTGATCCGTTACGAGATTCACGCTACGATCCTCGACCAATCGCGGATATCTCGCCCTTTCCGTTATAAAGCTATGCCGATATTACTCAGAATCCGTCTCTTTCTAGCCTCGATCGACGTTGACCTCGATCTAAAAAGAGGCTTCAATTTCTGACTCGGCGTCCTAGCTCTTCGACGTAATGTTCCTATCTCGACCAAATGGTGAAATTGGGTAGCCACGATTTTTACCATATACAGATAGTCCCCTCGTTTGTTAGAATAAAATGATAAGAAACGACTTGAGCCTCGATTTTCTTATGACCTCAATAAACAATTATGTCATCCCCATGACGTAAGCGATGGAGGTGATTGAAATGTCCTGTCAATACAGTTCCCCAAACCATTAATGAGCGTCAGTGGGCGGTCGGCCACTAGCGCCGTCGAACCGTCATCGTAATTCTATAAATATAGACTCCTTTGTTGAATCAAACTTTTACTTTCATCTTCACCAATTTCCCTAAGTCCTTAACTCTCTCAATTACTTCTTACTCATCATTCCCTAGGTCATCTCCGCTAGTTTTAAACAACCAAACTTCAACACTTTCCGCTCTCTTCTACTTGAATCAATAGCGAAAACTTCCAAAACTGTTCCACAAAAGAAGAAAGCTTCCTCTTATTCTTCCCGGCCGGCCGGTGATGAAACGCCGGTGGAACCTCACCCTTGTGAGTATGTTCTCGGCCCGTGCATTTTAAAGTCCGACTTTAGAGTTGAGAACCCTCCATCGGTCCCTGGCCAATGCGAGCATGTGTCGAGGTACATCTGCTCAATAACGGCGGGACACCTCGAGGCGGTAAAAAGGGATTGCAACTGGGGGGATGAATTTGTTGTACAGATCCATGCTCCTAAAGAGAATATTACCACCCACGTGGAGGGGTTTCTAAGTGTTTAAACTTACCCTTTCACGTTTGGTCCCCTCAACCTTGTTATCATAGATTTTTGTAAGAGGTACCAGGTGACCTTCGGTCAAGTTCACCCCTCTTTCTGGTGTATCGTGATCATGCACCGATTATTTTCCAACAAGGTCGAGGAGATTCCGTTCACTCTCAACCACCTCATATGGTTATACCAACCCCGAACCTTTCGAGGGTTGATCAAGTTTCAACGTCGAGAAACCAAGGCGTTGTACTCTAGTATCGATGAGGACAAGGACTGGGGGTGGATGAGCAGGTTTGTTTGGGTAAGGACCTGTGACCTCATCCCAAAGAAAGAAATGCTATTCCCCGAGAAGTGGAACCCCGAGCGTAAGTAACACTTTACTCATCAGTTTCCATGTTCCTATTTTTTGTTTTATTTAACATTTCATTTGTCATGCAGCGGTTGCCTGGATGCCTCGAGCGTATCCTGACCTAGAAGACTGAGTTTGGAAGTTGGCCTCTACTTCCTCTCATGCCGAGCGCTATTGGCGTGACTTGGCAAAGGGCAAATGGGAGTAAAAGAATCACGGTGAGGTTTTCTTCCTTATTTCCGAGGTGATAATGGTTCTTCTTTTTCTTACTAAGTTCCTTTTTGTGCACGCCTGAACAAGGATGCGATTTTGAGGCCTCCGAGTGGAGAGGAAGAGACTAAGTCCCCGGTTCTGAAATCGGGGAAAGATAAAAAGAGGAAGGAGGTCTCGTTGTCCGGGGACCCCAAACCCAAAAGTGCTCCAGCTTGAAGGACTAGAAGGAAAGTAATTTCCCTCACCATCCACTCGGTCCAAAGGTTAAGAGAAGAAGAAAAAGAAGAGGGTGACGCCTCGGCATTGGTGGTTCGATCCAGGAAGACTGCTGAGGCTGCCAAACCTTCAAAATTGGAGGTGGTTTCCGAGATCCAGCCTCATGATGAGGAGGCTTCAAAGAAAAATCCGGGTGAAGACCCCGAATCACCTGAGGCCTAGATTGTCCCTCGACCAGCAACAAACATACCGGAGGGGGCCGGTTCTGAGACCCCTAGAGCCGAACAGAGCGCTCCGAGTGACTCACTCAGGGCAATGACAACAGGTCATTCGCCTTCTCTACCGGCTTACTCAAAGGAGGCGATAAGAGAGGCTCGGGCCATGAGGACCCCGGACATAGGCAGAGTCCCCAGTGAAGAAGATCCCTTTCAAGATTGTTTTACCGAGGTCGATGATGCCTCTGACCTTAATGGTGCGTCCACCCTCTTTGAAGAGGCCCAACGTCTTCTATCTCGAGTAAGTATTAATTGTTGTAATTCTCTTTTTCTTTTCCTTCCTTCAATTTAACTTATTTTATTTTCATATTGGCTTTTTCCAAGTCTCGGGCCGATCTGAGCCAATGTGAGGCCGAGATCCAGAAGAATTCAGAGGAGATAAATGCTCTCAAGCTCCTCTATGGGCAGAAGGATGAAGAGCTCAGGGACCTTTGAGCAGACTTGGCCAAGGCCCGTCAGGAGGAGACCGAGCTAAACGAGCAGGCAACTGTCCTTTTGAAAAAACACGGGCTTGATCCGAGGGAGGAGGCTAACGTTTTAATGTCTCAGTTACAGTAGAAGATTGAAAAGATCGAGCTATTCCGAGGGGAATTCAATCAAGTCAAAGCTGACTGCCATCGGTGGAAGGAAGGCATGGACCGCCTTGTTGCGGAGAAAGAGGCTGATTTGGCTCAATTTTCATCGACCGAGGATCATTTTCAGAATACTAGGGAGAAAATCTCGGACTGCGGCCAGAAGGATCGAGGAGCTCGAGGCCGTACATTCTAAGGTCCAAACTAAGTTCGAAAAAGCGAAGACTGCGACCAATAAATCGGTGGCCATGTATCTGGCTAATGCTGAGGCCGCTCAAGCACAATTAAGGGAGGCCATTGATCGAGCTCACTGGACTGCCGACCTTGCCAAACACCAATATCGAAGGGAGAACCTCAAGGAAATCCATGCTTGAAGTTTTGACATCTCTGAGGAGATAGCTCAAACAAAGGTGCATGAAGCTGATGCCAGGTTGCTTGCCTGCTACGATAATGACGATGATGATGAAGGCAGCCAAGGCGGGTCAGATAATGGTGAGGGGCCCGAAGAAGAAGTTGCCGCAGAGGGAGAAGTCACCCCCGAGCATAGTTAGGACTTGTATTTTTTATTTTCTTTTTTGATGTTTTTGTTCAATTATATATATATAAAGACATTTCCCCTTTGAATCCCTTCTCGAATTTTGTCTTCAAACTTTTTTTGTGCCTTGTAAAATTTTAGCACACCTTATGCCTTGAAAAATATGTTCTGAGACTCCGACTTTGGGCAACTTGACCGAAGTCATAATATTACTGCTTTTACAGTCGAGTTCCAGTAAAACTCAAACTCTAAGTGATAGAACTTTTAAGTTTGTATTGAGTGGGAACGAATTCTCGAACCGTAGTCTAGTGAGCTTTTACTCGAGCTCGAAACAGTGGAACCCTTAGGTTTGAATTGAGTGAGAACTTGTTCTTGAACTCTAAAATGTAATGGCCCTTAGGCTCTTTGAGTCGGGCCGACATAGCCTTAAATGAATGGCTTTTTTCCCTTTTTCGGCTTAAAGACTTTATAAAATTTTGTTATGCCTTAGCATGTATTTTTTACCTATTGGATTTTTTTAGCGTTTAATATTGGTCGAAACCCCTTTGTTTTTTTGTGCCTTAGCACAAGTTCGTATTTGAATAATTCGATACCTCTTAAGGTTTTTCGAGGGCTGATATGATCGAAGTCCTTTGATTATTTTGCCGACGGTAGCCTTTTTTAACCGGTTTTCAAAGAATTCGAAGGCCTGTTTATATTGCGGGAATCAGATGTCTTCGAGCCGCGTTAATTTGGCCGTAGCCCTTGGGTATGCCTCTTGGGCTTATTCCCCAATAACACTTCGAACTTATTCGAGGTGTTAGTCCCCGAGATTGATGGCCTTTGAGGCCTTATGGTTTCGAGTTTAGATAATTCAAAAATATTAATTTTCGATAACAGTCCCCGGGTATGGGGTTGATCGTTCGAGGTGTAGTTTCACTTTGGCCCTTGAGCCATTTTAAAAAAATCATAAGTATGAAGCTCGTAAAGTAGAACCTTTTCATTGAGGCACAAGATATCTGATAAGGAAAAGTACTGTTGATACCCAATTTTTCCCTTATATTTTAAAATGTATATATGTACTTTCAAAATAGCATATTTGCATCATTATTTAGTTTATAAACCTATAAAAGCATTTTCCATAATTTTCCATGATTTTTAGAAGCTCTAAATTAATTTCTTTCTGCATTTTATTATATAAATATCCAATAATTATCCTTCAAATTATTTCTATGATGCTTTAATCATCCAAATTTATTTTTTACACCAACATATATATTTTATAATATTTTACTTCATTTCTCTATAATTGAATTTGAATTTTTAGGCTAATTGCATATTTTTGCAATAATAGCCTATATTCATGTACAATTACATTACTTGTGCCAAAATAATTTTTTATATTTATAATGTTAAGTTATTGTTTTCAATCATTTTAGTGCACAAATAATATTTTTTGTTATTTATTAATTACTTTTATAAATTATTTTTGATAAATATTGGGTATTTAAAAACTAACCCCAATTTCGGACCAATTTGGCCAAAACCCTCAAAATCCTAGCCCAAATACCCCAGCCCAAACTAAAATAACCCAACCCTCTAAACCCGGTCGGTGTCCCATCTCCATGACCCACCCGTTCCAACTTTTAATCTTGGTTGTTGATCTCTCAAGATCAACGACCCTTATTCAACCCTCCCTTTTAATTATACCATCACCCCCAAACCCTAACCATTCCCCTCTAATCTGCCGCCCTCACACACTCTTAAAACCCCTTCTTCTTCAACTAAACCCTAACTGCCGCCCCCAAAAATCTTCTCCTAATCCCACCAAATATGGGATTCGACTACCATTTCTTGCCATATCTGACCCCCTTTTGGTACGATTGTCCTCTTATGGTATTACTTAGGTGCTTGCCTAAACATGGCAAGTAGATATCTTCCGAAATCGAACCAAAATGGTTCAATTCCCTGATTTTGAGTATTATTTTATCTATATGCGTCCTATGCTACTGTGTGAGTCAAATTTCTGTTTATATTCTGTTGATTTTCATTTTCCCTAAAAACTAGGGTTTACAAATCTCTCTCTTAAATTGGTTTTCAGACCGATTTGCATGTTTATTTACCTTATTTGTTGCTTAATTACTCTGTTTCCTTGTTTGTTGCTCGATTTATACTACTATATAAACCCCTCCCCCCATTCCCTTTTGGACAAACTCTAATCGCTAAAATCTCAACTGAAAAACTAAGGCTTTTCACTCTGTGTTCGTTTATTATCTTGTTCTATTTTGGTTCTTGGCCGGCTGAAAGCCAAGGCCATCGGGTTTCCTATTTACCGACCCTCCTTGGGTGTGAGCACTGCCTAGGGTCATTTTAAACCCTTGGGAACTTAACACATATGAGATTCTGCGTCATATTGATATTCTTTTCTTGTTTGTCTACCTCTTGAGCAGTAACTGGTCAGTTCTCAGCCTTCATAATGTTCATTCTCTTATGTTCTAATTAGCATATCCATGTTTATGAAATTATATGACCTAATGTATTTTCTTGACTCTCTTTATGTGTGATTCTATTATGATATAAACCTCTCTAGCATTAACTCATGCCTAAATTTTTAGTCCTAAAAATGTATCTCTGTTTAACTTAGATAATTTGGGGAGTCTGGAGTTTGCTTAGCTTCCTGTATCGATAATTGAGTGTTTATATTGGCTATATGGCCTTATTCTGTTTCCTGCCGTGTTCTGAAATTCTATAATGATGACTTATATCCTTAGTATGCCCTAATCTGTATTGAAACCCTCACTCTAGCTGTAATTTGCACTTATGACTATATTTGTCACTTAATATGTTCTTGCCTTGCTCAATTCTGTACCCCTAGCAATTAGGTGGAACGCTTCAAAATAGTTTCTTGAATTGTGTACCCTATAATGGCTGATTCTGCTTGCCTCACTGGTATAAGTTGTACTGTTTAAGCCCTAACGTTTAGCATAATTTGATCCTTAGTGTTGAACTTGTTAATCTAGTGTTAATTGTTGCCTTACTGTCCTGATGTTCCCTTTGCTTATTAATCTGTAACAAAAGTACCCTGCCCCAATGTGTTAAGTGAAAACTTGAAGCATTAACTTGTTTCTTGAGTTCATGCACCCTCTGTGTTGATATGTTCATCATGTGATCACTTAGTAATGTATGTGCACTCTTCCAAACCCTATTACTTTACTACCATTTTCATTGGTTGCTTCCCTATTCTAAACCTATAATTCTTGGCCAGCTGGTAGCCAAGGCCACTAAAGCTATCCCTGTTAACCTCCCTATTGTGAGCAATGCTCGGGGTCCACTTTGAGACCCTTGTGAACTCTGACACACTAGGGCATGAGGTTCTTGGCCATTCTTTCCTGACTACTCTTTTCTGCTCTCTCTTTGCCTACTGAATAGGCCAATTTGCTTGTGTAAATGAGTGTTTTCCTGGATCCTTTGATCAAACTATGGCTGTTGGGTTTGGTCAAAGTTCTCTTATGGCTCCTAGGCTATGTTGAAATCTGTGCAAAGTTGAAGGCCTGGCAGGGCTGGTACTTTTGGGCATGTCTTGGGCCTACTATAGTTACTAGTACCACTTTGTAATTTTATTCATTATTGGGCCTGCAATAATTCTGTAATAACAATTGAGGTATTAGTGAAAATTGGGGATAATGGGTCTATTCTAATATTTTCATGAAAGGGTAGAAATCCTGCCTATAGGATCTGAATGTTTAATTTTTCTCAACATGCTCTATTTTTAGATAAAATGCCTATCGGACATGAATATTTCACATGTTCACATGTTCCATTCACACACGTTGTTATCTGCCTATTATGTTGCAACCTAGTGATTATTTGTTCAAATTTCTTTATGATAGACATCATGCCTATAGGATAACGTTGAGTAATAAATACCTTCTCTTCATAATATTCGCGTAGATATCATGCCTTAGGACTATAATTGAATTAGCTATTGTTACTGTTATTCCCATCGTATTGCTCGCCTAGAAAACATGCCTATAGGAATGAAAAGATAAAAACTAGTTTAATTGCCAATTCATAGAAATCCTGCCTATAGGATCCTGTTGCTCGCCTAGAAAGTATGCTGATAAAATCAATGCTGCCAATTTTGAACGATCAAACTGTTTCACTGCCTTATTTCACAAACAATTTAGAGATTATGCCTATAGGATTTGTAGTACTTGCGACATGCAAATTCGTTGTTTTAAGACAACACTGCCTGTATGTTTAAAATTCAGAATCATATAGAAGCCATGACTATAGGATTTAAGGACTCTATTTCGTATTAAGTCTGAGATTTGTCAACTGCCTAATATGTAAAACCTGTTTGCGTGCATTTGTTGCTTACATGTGGAGGCCAACTTGAGCCATTTAGTGCCCTTATGTACAGTCCTATATGTTTTGAATGTCGCTTAGATTTATAATTTTGAGCAGCCTAAGTTAAGTCTAGAACCACCCAAAATAGAGGTCCAAATGCCTCCTGGGCCATAGGCATGGGACGGGTAATGCACGCATAAGGCACGATTTAGAATCAACTAGTGTGCTTTAGGTAAAAAAAACTCAAAGATAGTAATCAGGTAGCAGGAGATGATAGTCCGTTCCTGCTGAATAATACGAGTAACACCCCATCTCAAGGGAGTTATGAAGTATTATTTATATTGCACGGGGTGATCCTTTAGGCTAAAAAACGTAGGACCCCCATCATCTTTCTTCGAATCAAGTGTTTGTATTTACTCTCAGTCTTTTAATAATAAATTTTCCAAAACTTCTTGCTTTCTTTGTCTTTGTTTATCTGACTAATTCATATAATTCGAGTTCAGCCGGGACCTACAGTTGTGAACCTCGAAGAGTGCCTAACACCTTCTCTTCGAGGTAATTTGAGCCCTTACCCGACCTTTGGTGACGCAAACTGGTAAACCCGAGTCATATGCATATAGGTGCCCTAACACACCTGAAACCCATTAGGTGGCGACTCTCCTCTTTTAACACCTCCTTAAAAGAGTTGTCGCATGTCGAAACCTGGTTTCGCGAGAAAAAGGGGCGTGACAGCATGGCGACTCTGCTGGGGATATTTTTCGGCTCTTACCATAGCAAATTTGATTTGTATGAATTAGTCTTCTCTAACAAACGCGTCTTTTATTATTTTGCCGTTACATGAATATACCGCTCCCATCTCCCTTTTATTTTTGCATGCACACCCTTTCGCCTATTTTCCCTTTATTTGAATCCGCATTAATATGCAAATCTCTGCTCAACTTGGTTATAACATGTGTTTTCCTTTATTTCTAGTCATGTTTGCTTGCTCCAAGTTTTTTCTTTAAGAATTTCTACATCATGTCTCTCCCCACCCTTGCTCCCTCGCTTACTTTATTACAACTTCCACATTGCACGAACTAACTTCTTCTTGTTTTCCTTTCTTTTTATGTCTTTATGTTTCATTTAATACTGCATTTACTGTTTTCATCATGCAAAATATTTGACAACGTGTTATTTTATCTTTGCATAAAACATGGTCCACATCATATTCCACTTGTGACTAATTAATACCAAAAGGGCACTTGATGAGTGTCCGCGCTCTTCCTAAATCACCCTTTAAATTTGGAAAGGCTTATTTGCAGTAAAACAAGTCGATCAGCAGTGCAGTCGACGGTTCTGTGCCTTTCCCTCTCAAGTTGTCCTTTTGAGGGTACCGGTCTAGACTCTTCTAGAAATCCCCACTCTAATATTAACTTTGCATGCATCATGTCCAAACCTAGTATGGGTTAGAACGTTGTCCGCGTGATAACCCACTAAAACAAGCCTTGTCCAAAGTCCGCCGGGATTTCCATAATCCCAATGGACACAACCATGATCTATGCATTATTTGGAGAAAACATGCCAATATGTTGATCATTAATGTGTAAATAGTCAAATCCGGAGGGGAAAAGGGATAACATTATTTGTTTTGCAGAAATGAGGCACGAAGTCCCCAGGTTCGGCATGGTTCAAAATATCCCACCTTTGTTGCTGGATTGGTGGAAAAATCTCTCGCCAAGTGATAAAAACCATGTAAAAAGAGTCCTCGGGAATTTACCCTCTTTATTAGACATTCAGCCAAACAATGCACTAATTGAGGCCGCCACCATGTTTTGGGATGCGAAGAGAGTCGTCTTCCATTTTGGCGACATAAAAATGACTCCGCTTTTAGAAGAAATAGGAGGCTTCGCCGGACTCCCATGGGACAGCCCTGGTTTGTTGGTACCGGAAAACCGCACTTCCCAAGGTTTCTTGAAAATGATGGGTTTCAAGAGAAATGATGGGTTACTCTGTCTGAAAAAGTCTTATATACCATTTGAGTTCCTTTATGAGCGTTATGGGCACAACAAGTCATATCGCCTTTACCATGACGAGCTCGCCATCACTTCTTTGGGTTGGACACACCGCCGGGTCTTTGTATTCATTGTCTATTTTTTGGGGATGCTGATATTTCCAATGAAGGGAGAAAGGATCCACACCCGCATAGATATGGTATCTAGGACTTTAATGGAGGGATTTGAGGGGAAAACTTACACCATTGTCCCTATGATTCTGGCTGATATGTACGGGGCTTTAGATCGTTGCGAGAAAGGGTATGGGCACTTCGTGGGTTGCAATCTGTTGCTGCAAGTATGGTTGTTAGAACACCTTCAGAGAGGTGAATACCATCAAGAAATTCCACGACGACCAAGGAATGACCACATAGCCTATCACCATCCGAAGAGAATGACTTTTATCCCAAATAGGTTTGCACAACCAGGAAACGCTGTGAGCTGGGTACATTTCTTCAGCAATCTGACTGGTAAAAAGGTGCATTGGATGTTCGAATGGGTCCCCAGCAACGAGTTCATCATAAGGTCGAGTGCTAATATGATTGAGAGGAATCTATTCTTATGCTCCTATAAGGGTTATGAGGAAATCTAGGAGAAAACAAGTTATACCACGAGTTTCCAACATGGTTCAGTACAAAGCAGACTTCAAGGGGAACACCGTTCCATTCAAGTTCAAGGCACAACATATGTGGCATCAAAAGATAATTGTGGAGAAAGATACCATCGAGCCAGATCGGTATCACGTCGGCCATGTGTAATTTATCCATCATGGTTGGTAGATGATATAGCGGGAGATGTCAAGCCAGGGGTTAATTTGAGGAATAGGGTCTGAAGCACAAGTCAAATATAGGATGTTGCGCAAATGGGTTTTCGAGTTGAAGCCAGGAATTTGTAGCAGAATATTGTTGTTTTAGTTGAGATTCGATCTATTCATCATATTAATGAAATGACGCAGTTATTGGCATCAATTTTCTCCAAATCTATATGTTGATTAGGCCTACCTCGAGCACAATGAGGTCTACAAATTAGGACGCAAATTTATAATTCCGCAATACGTGTTTAAATACCGCAAATATCCTTTTAATACTCCTTACTGACTTGTTTACCTTTTGCTTTTCTTTTCTTTTGTTTACCCCCGTTCCCTAAGGTTGGTTCGTGCATACTGGCATCATCAGCATATCATACCAGATCTAGATGTCCTCCACCTCCACCTCCTCCAAGTGATCCCAAAAACAAAGGAAAAGCTAAAATGGATAATATGAGTGGAATCAGGAAAGACAACGCTACACATGCAGAGAACATCGAAACTTCGAATGGTCGGAGTACTCCGGCACAGAATGCCTTGGTCTTGCGGTCCGAAACTTCAGATGGTCGAAGATACTGGAGTTACGAGGGGAAATTGAGTAGGTCCGGAACTTGGCAAACCTTTCCCTTACCCTAAATGTTCCCAATAGCAATCAAAAAAACACCAAAAACCTAGCACCTCCCAAGAACACACAAAATCAGCATCCACAAAATCCTCCCACACCTCATCAATATGCCACGCCTCCTCAAAATCCTAATCCTCCACCAGTACCGACTCCTCCACAACATCACTATCATCCGACCCATTATCCATAAACTACCACCTACCACACTCCTCAAAATGCACCACAACCCACACCTGATCCCCAAAATTCAACCAACGACCACAACTACGCCCAAATTCCTGGAGTCCACTAAAGTAACCCTATATAAGTGGAAACCTTACACCACACTTCACAACAAACCCTGTATACACCAGAATCTGCTGAGAAGGACCTGCTCATCAAGAAGATGGAAGAGGAACTTAAGAAGCTTACTAGTCGAGTCCAAGGTGTCAAAGGCGATAAAGGCATCGAGAGGTTGAATTATGAGTATTTGTGTATTCAGGCGGACGTAGAACTGCCAGAGGGTTACAAACTTCCTAAGTTCGACGGGACAGGTGATTCGAAGGTACATTTGAGGATATATTGTGACAAGTTCGTAGGGGTTGGTAAAGATGAAAGAATCTGCATGAAGTTGTTCATGAAGAGCCTCACTGGAGACGCCCTATCTTGGTACATCGGTCAAAACCCAAAATATTGGGTTAATTGGGTGAGTATGGCGTCAGATTTTATGGACCGGTTCAGGTTCAATACTAAAAATGCGCCATGCGTCCTCTATATTTAGAATCTTAAAAAGAATCCGATGTAAAATTTCCGCGAGTATGCCACTCGATGGAGGTCAGAAGCTGCGGAAGTAAGACCAGCACTAGAAGAAGAACAAATGAACAAGTTCTTGTTCGAGCTCAGGATCCGCAGTATTACGAGAGACTGATGGTTATTGAGAAACACAAATTTTTAGACATCATAAAATTGGGAGAAAGAATAGAAGAGGGAATTAAGAGCAGAATGGTAGCAAATTATGAAGCACTCCAGGCTACAAACAACGCCTTATAGTCAGGCAACATTTATAAAAATAAGGAAGTAGGGGCAGTGATGGTGGCCCAAGGTCCGAAGTCTCCTCTCACATACCAAACATCCCCACCCGTATATCAGTCTTCACCTCCCAGATACCAACAACCCGCCACCACTTATCACACTTACAATACCCAGCCAGCATACTACCACTTACCACCAGCCCGCCAAAACTACCAAAAACCTAGACTGAATTTCGACCGCAGACCACTCAGATAATACACCCCAATTGCTGAACCCATCGACCAATTGTACGAGAGACTGAAGGCTGCTGGTTATGTCACTCCCATTCCCGCTGTTGCCATGGAAAATTCCTCCCAGTGGGTCAACCCAAACAAGACATGTGCTTACCACTCGGCATGAAGGTTCATACTCTTGATGAATGTCGCACTTTGAAGGATAAGATCCAGACATTGATTTACACCAAGGTTATACAAGAAAAAGAGGTTGCACCTAATGTCCACAACATTCCTCTCCCGGATCACATGGGCGAGGGGGTAAATGTGATAGAAACAGACGAAGAATGGGATCCAGAAAGGTCAATTGTCGTGAAGGGGATAGTCCTAAAATACCTCCAGTCACTCTCACACCTATTGTGGTACATATTCAGTCACTAATAGAGGTTGAGGTAGCCGCACCTACTCCATTTGAGGTTGAAGTAACAACACCCTCAGCCACGCCAACTCCGTTCGAAGTGGAAGTGACCACACCCTTCACCGTGATGGTAGCACCTACACCGTCCTTTAAGTCCAATGCTATACCTTGGGACTATGTTGTAGAAGTGAGAAGGGAAGGAAAGGGGGGAATTGAGGAAACAGGTGCAGCACAAGGCATGACCAGAACTGGTAGGGTTTATACGCCTGAGCATTTGGGAGGGAAAAGTAAAGAAGCAACTTCTAAACCGCATATCATTGAAACTGGCCCGGATGATCTTTTGATAAAGGTGCAAGCAAGAGAGTATTCTGTGGTTGATCATCTGAACAAAACCCCTGCTCAGATATCTATTCTATCACTACTACAGAACTCTGAGGCGCACATGAATGTGTTGATAAAATTATTGAATGAAGCTTACGTACCCAACAACATTACCAGTGGAGAGATGGCCAATATGGTGGGACAAGTATTGGAAATCCATAAGATCACTTTCCACGAAGATGAACTGCTACCGGAAGGGTTGAGTAACAACATGGCACTACATATCATAGTGCAGTGCGAAAACAAATTCGTTGTCAGGGTCTTGATAGATGGAGGTTCAAGTCTCAACATCTGTCCATTGACCACTCTAAAGAGGTTGGCTAAAGGTTTGCATGAGATACGAGCAAGAAGTATGAACGTGAAAGCGTTTGACGGGTCTCAAAGGGCCATTATTGGGGAGACCAACCTTTGTTTGCAGATGGGCCCGACTTGGTTTGATGTTGAATTTCAAGTGTTAGACATATCTGCCACATACAATCTGTTGTTGGGACAACCCTAGATACACGTTGCTGGGGCCGTAGCTTCTACTTTACATCAAGCTGTGAAGTTTGAATAGAACCATCAGGAAGTGATCATCCATGGAGACGGGAGTAATCCTATTTACACCAATCAGACTATTCCGGTTTTCGAGAATAGAAGGAAGTTGGGTAGGGAGACTTACCATCGCATTGAGAGTGTCAACGCGATTGAGAAAGATAAATGGTGGAGTAGAAAAACAGAGAGCATATTCGCATGGGCATGGTATGAACCTGGTAGGGGTGTCGATAAGAATCTCCAGGGCATTACTAAACCAATACAGCTAAAGTGTCATGACACAACCTTTGGACTTGGACATCAGTACACCTGGAAGGAGTATAATTATTGGTCGCCGCCATGGCGTGGTCCTTAGCATCATGGCATAGGTAAAAGGGAACGAGGAGGCAAGCCCCCCCCCCCCCCCCCCATCTTCCGCATATCTTGCTCATCCGACATGGCATGAATCACTGAACCAGCGCGACCTATTCCTTTTGGCTATATAATCGTGCGATTTCTGGGAATTTAAAACCCGATTTCCTCCATAAATTCTCCGATCCAAATGGCAGAGTTACCCTCTTGAGTAGCCGGTACCACATTTGAGCCAATCCTTTCATCAGCCCGACATGATGTGGGGATCCGAAGAAGATGAAGTTCTAGTTGGCTTAAGGAATCTATTCTTGGAAGATGAAAATATGAATTGCAACACAGTAATTGAGGAGGAGGAAGAGGAAGCCTCGTCATTCAGACAGTGGAGAAGAGATCTTTTCTCAGGGATTGGACCGCCACACCATCACGGGCCCGCCGAGTTCCAGGGTAGCTTGGCTGCTAGTATCATTTATTTTGAAAATATTTTTTATTAGGCATTTTTAAGACATTTTCAGTATTTTGTTTTAATCGTTTTTGCTTTAAAATAATTGTTCGGATCATTAAAATTGCCTTTGTTTGATGTTTTGGTATTTATTAATGGTTTGCTATTTTAGTATTTATTATTAGCCTTTACATTTTCTCTGTACAACATTTTTATTACTTATCCTGATGAACCAACAACTGTGACATGTAATGAGACAACGCAACATAAGGATAGTAACTCAGAGGAAATAGAAGAAGAAGATATAATACCAGAGGAAATTATCATAGAAGTGGAAACTTTTGAGAACAAGCCTAAGTCCAATCTGGACGAAACCGAGATAGTCAATTTGGGAAATTCTGAAATAGTCAAAGAAACTGGCATAAACGTTCACCTGTCACCATCAGAGAAAGAAGAGTACATCCGTATCCTGAAACAGTATAAAGATATTTTTACATGGTCTTATGATGATATGACTAGATTGAGCACATCTATAGTGGCTCATAAACTACCTACCAACCCTTTTTGTCTGCCTGTAAAACAGAAGCTCAAAAAGTTCAAGCCAGATATGAGTTTGAAAATTAAAGAAGAAGTCACCAAGCAGATCAAAGCTAAGGTTCTCAGAGTGGTTGAATATCCAATCTGGTTGGCTAACATTGTGCAAGTTCTGAAGAAGGATGGGAAAGTCAGAGTATGTGTCGACTATCGGGATTTAAATAGATCAAGTCCCAAAGATGATTTCCCATTACCCAATATACACATACTGATTGACAATTGTGCCAAGCATGAACTCCAGTCTTTTGTGGACTGCTTCGTGGGATATCATCAGATCTGGATGGATGAGGAAGATGCCGAGAAGACAACCTTTATTACACCATGGGGGTGTATTGCTATAAAATGATGTTGTTTGGTCTGAAGAATGCTGGGGCCACTTATTTGAGGGTCGTGACGACCATTTTTCACGACATAATACAGAAGGAGATAAAAGTATACGTGGACGATGTCATCATCAAATCCAAGAAGGGTATAGATCACATAGCAGACTTGAGAAAGTTCTTCGATCGGCTTCGAAGGTATAATTTGAAATTGAACCCCGCAAAGTGTGCTTTTAGGGTCCCTGCTGGAGAGTTGTTAGGATTCATTGTCATCCGCCGAGGAATTGAGTTGCATCCGTCAAAGGTCAAGGCTATCCGGGATTTTCCACTCCGAGGAAAAAGAAAGATGTGATGAGCTTCTTGGGGCGTCTCAATTACATCAATCGCTTTATAGCACAATCGACCGTGATCTGTGAGCCGATTTTTAAAATGTTAAAGAAGGATGCCGCAACAAGTTGGACTGAAGAATGCCAGAAAGCTTTTGACAAAATCAATGAATGTTTTTCCACACCACCGATCCTGGTCCCGCCGGAACTTGGTAAACCTTTGCTACTCTATATGTCCGTACTAGATGGGGCTTTCGATTGTGTATTGGGACAGCAAGATGAGATGGGGAGAAAAGAGCAGGCCATATAATATCTAAGTAAAAGGTTCACACCCTATGAAGCACGATATTCTTTGCTGGAACGCACCTGCTGTGCCCTGACGTGGATAGCTCAGAAATTCAGGCACTATTTCTCCACCTACACTACATATCTCATATCAAGGATGGATCCTCTGAAATATATTTTCCAGAAACCCATGCCTACAGGGAAGCTACAAAAATGGCAGATACTGTTGAGTGAATTTGACATCGTCTATGTAACTCAGAAGGCGGTCAAGGGACAAGCATTAGCCGATCATCTGGCAGAAAATCCTGTAGGAGGAGAACACGAACTACTGAAAATGTATTTTCCCGATGAAGAAGTATCATTTGTATGAGAAGATATCGCTGAAACCTACGACGGTTGGAGAATGTTCTTCGATGGGGCTGCAAATTTCAAAGGAGTGGGTATCGGAGTTGTTTTGGTGTCAGAGACATGTCAACATTATCCGGTATCCGCGAAACTCAAATTTTTGTGCAACAACAATATGGCGGAATATGAGGCTTCCATCTTGGGGCTCAATTTGGCCATTGACATGAATATCCAAGAATTGCTGATTGGTGATTCAGACCTTCCGCTACATCAGGTTCTAGGGGAGTGAGCTACAAAGAATACCAAAATATTATTGTTTAACCAAAGAATTAGATCCTTTGACTAAAGCTTATTTTTAATATGAATACGGTTTACTGATAATCAAGATAATGGTAAAATGAATAATAAATAATATTGCAGAAATAAAAGATCGATGTTGATTATATTCGAGAATCACATGCCTTTACAAGTTGTATTCCCCTCCCTTATATAGGATATTCTTATAACGTACGGTTCTTGCTATGGTTACTCATTAATGACTAATTATGACATTAATGAGGCGTTACAAAGGATAACGGTATTTGGGATTCAGTTACATAACGTTCGAGTAATCAATTGTGGGTCCCTGAATCTGCTCGTAGCTTTGTCTAGATTCATTCTGACTGTGCTTCTCTCCTGTTTTGATCAAGTTGAGTTTCCCGTGGCTGGTAAGTTCGTGGGTTTACTAAACCGTGCCTCTTTGTACCGTATCTCTTCAAGGAGTCACGTCCAGCTGTCGCATTTTCCTGTGTTTACGTGACTAGCTGAGTTGTCAGAAACTGGCTTACGTGTGAAACTCTTTTTTTACCAATGCAATTATCGTATATGTATCATGTGCAAGAGTTGATGAAGAGATTCACAAAGATAGAGTTCAAACATGTTCCGAGAATCTAGAATGAGTTCGCAGACGCATTGGCCACTCTGTATTTACAACACCCGGACAAGAATTTCATCGACCCTATTCCAGTAAGGATCCATAATCGACCAGCTCATTGTGCTTATGTTGAAGAAGAGACAGATGGGAATCTGTGGTTCCATGATATCAAGAGCAAAAGGAGAGTACCCAGGGCATGCAAATCATACTCAAAAACGCACACTCCGAAGATTATCCAATCATTTCTTCCAAAGTGGAGGGATTCTGTACAGAAGAACTCCCGACCTAGGATTGTTACGGTGTGTTGACGCCAAGGAAGCTTCCAAAATGCTCGAAGAGATATATGCTGGAACTTGCGGACCGCACATGAACAGTTTCGTTTTAGCCAAGAAGAAATTCAGAGCAGGATACTTTTGGATGACTATGGAAACGGACTGCATCAAGTATGTCCAAAAGTGTCATCAGTGCCAAATACATGCAGATATGATACGGGTGCCACCAAATGAACTCAATGCAACAAGTGCACCTTGACTTTTTGTCACTTGGGGAATGGATGTCATCGGTCCGATCGAACCCGCCATTCAAACAGGCATAGGTTCATTTTAGTGGCCATAGACTACTTCACAAAATGGGTTGAGGCTGCATCTTACAAAGGTGTAACTAAGAAAGTCATCGCAGATTTTGTCAGGGATCGTATTGTTTGCCGGTTTGGGGTGCCAGAATCCATCATCACCGACAACACCCCCAACCTCAACAGTGACTTCATGAAAGCTATGTGTGAAACCTTCAAAATCAAGCATAAGAATTCCACAACATACATGCCTCAAATGAATGGAGTCGCGGAGGCCGCAAACAAGAATATCAAGAAAATATTGAGAAAGATGGTAGACAACCACAAGAAATGGCATGAGAAATTACCATTTACCTTATTGGGGTATCATACCACAGTCTGCACATCAACCAGAGAAACTCCTTACTTGCTGGTCCATGGTACTGAAGCTGTCATTCCCGCCGATGTCGAAATTCCATCCTTAAGAATTATACAAGAGGTTGAATTCAGTGACACAGAATGAAAACGAAGTCGCTATGAACAATTAGCTCTCATTGACGGGAAAAGAGTGAATGCAGTATGCCATGGCCAACATTACCAGAACAGAATGTCCAGAGCTTTCAACAAAAAGGGTCAGACCTAGACAGTTCACAATAGGGCAACTGGTGCTGAAGCGGATCTTCCCACATCAAGATGAAGCCAAAGGGAAGTTTTCACCCAATTGGAAAGGGCCCTACATGGTTCACAAAATACTAACAGGAGGAGCACTCATACTTGTAGAAATGAACGGAGAAATTTGGCCAAAACCTATCAATTCAGATGCAGTCAAAAGATACTATGTTTAGATTGTTTACTTTCCTTCAACTGATGTAACTGAACTACGCTTGACCTGATTCCTGTTTAAGAGGGGATACGTAGGCAGCTCTGTGGGTTAGGTCACAATTCAATAAAATCTTCGTTTTCCACCATGGTCAGAAACTGGGGCATAATTTTGAGGAGGACCCTCAAAATTCCGAAGCAAGTCCAACCACCTTCGTCATGTGCAGAACGGTCAAAAAATTGCTTATTAAACTGGGGCAGAATTTTGCGAGGACCCTCAAAATTCTAATGCAAAGAAGTCGCAATGTCTCTAAAAGTGCCACAGTCATTGGTTCATCTAACTTACTTGATATTTCATACTACTATGTTTTTAAACAACTACGTTCATCAAATGCACGCATATTTTCCTTGAAAAGTTTATTTTTATAAATAACCAGATGCTACCCAGGATAACTTGAATATGATCTCGATACAGGGCAAAATCAAAGCAAAGCAAGCAAGCGAAGGCACGAACCAACCTTCCCCCAAAACTCACGATTTTCATTTTGATGCAGGGACAATGAACATAACAGGAATATTCAAAAAAATCACTATCTTCATAACGACAAAGTTGCCAAATGCAAATACATCTCCAGGTAAGAAATAACTCTTCTGTCACTCATTTCCTTTCTTTGCATGAGACTAAACCCTGTCTCATTTATTTGCATGAGGCTAAGCATTTCCTCCCTAATTGCATAAGGCTAAGCATTTCCTCCCTAATTTCATAAGGCTAAGCACTTCCTTTTCTTGCATGAGGCTAACCATTGCCTCCCTAATTGCATAAGGCTAAGCACTGCCTTTCTTTGCATGAGACTAAGCCCTGTCTCCTTTCCTTGCATGAGACTAAGCATTATCTCCCTTTCTTTCATAAGGCTAAGCTCTACTTTTCTTTGCATGAGGCTAAGCACTGCCTCCCTAATTGCATAAGGCTAAGCACTGCCTTCTCTACCATGAGGCTAAGCATTGCCTCCCTAATTACATAAGGCTAAGCATTGCCTTTTTGTGCATGAGACTAAGCCTTGTCTCTTTTCCTTGCATGAGACTAAGCCTTGTCTCCCTTTCTTGCATAAGGCTAAGCTCTGTCTTTCCTTGCATGAGACTAAGCACTGTCTCCATTGCATGAGACCAAGCCCCGTCTCCTTTCTTGAATTAGGCTAAGCATTGCCTCCCTAATTGCATAAGGCTAAGCTCTGCCTTTCCTTTCATAATACCAAATGCTACCTCCATTACGCTACTTGAAATCTATCACTATTTTCTACTTTCCCGGGGCTAATCTCCATCCCAAATCTTACACAAGACTAAACTCTGTCTCGTTTCACTTCACATATGACCAAGAATCATGTCTTTGCATCTCATAGGCTGAAATATTGCCATCTTGTCCAAAGGCGTCATAGTCCAAAGGCACCATCCTCATAGCCTGAAGACACTATGCCATGGGCCAAGGATCTCTCAATATTGCACATCATTATTCAAAGACATCATAGTTCAGAGGCACCATTTTCATGGCCCGAGAATATCATTTCATGGCATGTGAATCGCTTATCATGCGATTCATCATGGTCTAAGAACATCATCCTCACCGTCCAAAGACAAATTTCATGGCCCATAGGGAATTTGCATCATGTTTAAATTCTCGCCATAATCCCATATATGCTTTCATGCATTGCGTTTAAATTTTGCAGGTAATCCAGGAGGTAACCGTTGTCTTAATGGGAGAAATCTTCACTCCAGTGTCCATTCGATGCTTACATCCTGAAATTACCTCAAATACAGCCAACCACCGTCCGTTACCAACTTCCACTCGGTAACCGTTCAAATACACATCCATAACTGTTATGAGATACATCTATTCACAATTTCATATAAACTTATCTGATATTGTCCTATCCAAAAGAACCCTTTCCGAAACATATGACAATTTCTACAACAACTCCATCGACTCAGTTCATCGCTGGATCCAGAACTACACACGACCCGATTCCCGTAATACCACTGATATGTAGGCAAATCATCCCATTCGGTCAAAATCGGTGATCATTTCTTTACCCGATAACTCTTTTATCATTCCCGGGTAAAGAGGGGCAACTATTTATACACAATTTTTCCCTCATATATATATATATATATATATATATATATATAT
>ML407910.1:0-19957 GCA_005239525.1 Nicotiana knightiana | reverse complement strand
AGTATATATATATATATATATACTTTCAAAATAGAATATTTTCATCATCATTTAGTTTATAAACTTATACAAGCATTTTCCATGATTTTTAAAAGCTCTAAATTAATTTCTTTATGCATTTTATCATATAAATATCCAATAATTATCCTACAAATTATTTTTATGATGATTTAATCATCCAAATTTATTATTTACACCAACATGTATGTTTTATAATATTTTACTTCATTTTTCTATAATTGCATTTACATTGTTAGGCTAATTGAACATTTTTTCAATAATAGCCTATATTCATGTACAATTACATTACTTGGGCCAAAATGACTTTTTATATTTTTATAATGTTAAGTTATTATTTCCAATCATTTTAGTGCACAAGTAATATTTATTGTTATTTATTAATTCTTTTATAAATTATTTTCGATAAATATTGGGTATTTAAAAACCAACCCAAATTTCTAAACCAATTTCGGACCAATTTTGGCCCAAAACCCTCAGCATTTCAACCGCGGAGTGAAAGCTTGAACAGACCAATCATCTGTGATCGGTTGCAACTCAATGCATTCCATTTGAAATCGGGATACGAACTCCCTTAGAATCTCATTATCCTTCTGTTTTACTTTGAAAAGGTCCGATTTCCTTGTCGCAACCTTTATGGCCCCGGCATGTGCCTTTACGAAAGAGTCTGCTAACATGGAAAATGAGTTAATGGAATTTGGTGGTAGATTGTGGTACCAAATCATTTTCCCCTTCGATAATGTCTCTCCGAACTTCTTCAATAAAACAGATTCGATCTCATCATCTTCCTAATCGTTACCTTTGATGGCGCATGTATAAGAGGTGACATGCTCGTTGAGATCGTTGGTTCCATTGTACTTAGGTATATCCGGCACACAAAACTTATTTGGAACCGGATTCGGAGCCGCACTTGGGGGAAAAGGCTTTTGTACAAATTTTTTCGAATCTGTTCCTTTCAAAATTGGCGGCGCCCCCGATATCTAATCAACTCGGGAGTTGTATGTTTCCACTTTCTTATCATTAGCTTCAATTTTATTCTCTCCCGACTCAATTCTTTTGGTCAGCTCCTCGAGCTTTTCATTATTGCAGGATTAGTCCTCGATTCGTTATTATTCGACCTCTCCGGTACTGGCTCGGCATGGTGGGTGGCATGTTGTTTGACCCCACTCGGAGTTCCATGTTGATTTTGTAGTTGTGCAATACCGGTTTGCTGAGCTTGTAGCATTTCAAATATTACCTGGAGACTGACTCCCCCATCTCCTCTGCCATGTCCACCTTGGCCACCAGATCGACCTTCTCTGCGTACACTCCCTTCGGGGTCTGCGCCTAGGTCCGTATTCAAAGCAACGTGCGAACTGACATCGATTGGGTTGGTAACTGGTGCTCCACCGAGATCAGCTTGTGGCACCTCGACTCCTGGAGCAATTACAATTGTCGTTTCCCCGTGAAATCCGAGGTCATTGTCACATTGTGAGGGTGCATTTTGTGAGTTTGACATGTTTTAACCTGAAAGCAAAAATACTTGACAAGAATAAGCATAAAATAGTTATCCGTATTGAATAATCACTATTATCCTTAGCCCCACAGTGGGCGCCAAACTGTTTACCCTAAAATTTTTTATAACAATTAAACATATATTGTGATTTTAAGGATATGTGATTTCGTCCAATACCAATTGATAAACGAGGAAATAAATAGGTAAATTAGACTGTAAAATAAATCAAACCAGTGTGTAAGTAAAGTATCGACCTCTAACCAATGTAACCTCGAGGTGATATAGTAATAACAATGAAGTATAAAGCAACTCAGATGAACAGTAAGTAGAGCGACAAGAAAGAAATGGTTGTATATATTTTTCTCAGTGAGTGATCATGATGACAAATGAATGGAAATTCCTCTTTATATAGTAGAGGAGTCCTAATTAAGGTATACTTCTAATTACAGTAGGAAATCATATCAACAGCTGATTAACCGCTATAGATTTGATCCATTCCGAGATTCACGCCACGATCCTCGACCAATCGCGGATATCTAGCCCTTTCCGTTATAAAGCCATGCGAATATTAATCAGAATCTGTCTCTTTCTGGCCTCGATCTGAAAAGAGGTTTCGATTTCGGAATCGACGTCCTAGCTCTTCGACGTAACATTCCTATCTCGACCAAATGGAGAAATCGGGTTGCCCCGATTTCTACCGTATACAGTTTTAATTTTCTAATTTTATTTAAAGCCTGCATAAATACGGGTGAATGTCCGAATGGAGCCTTTAGGTTCGGCGTGCATCTGAATCCAATAATTTTTTACATCGGTGAAGACATACAGTCACCAATATTCTACTTTAATTTATAATTTTAAAAGTATAACAAATTTAATGTTAAAAATTTTATTGGTCGAAACTATCAAATTTAATGCTGGATTTCCTCTCGCCTAAATAACTTTTGGAATTAACTTGAATTTCTTTACCCTAAAAATGGATAACAATTGAATTTACGTGGTTTTAAGGACACCTGATATAACTTGGCACAAATTGAAAAAATATATAAACTAGTATTGAAATTGACTGTAAAAGAAATAAATGCAAACCAAACGAATCATATAGCCTTGGCCTTCGAGTTCGGTCACCCTTGAACAAAGTGAAGATTCCCCTGATATATGAGTAGAGTAACAAGTTATTGAAAGCTAAAAGAAGGCAGCGTATTGCTTTGTATTGCGTTAATATGATGTGTTTTACAAATATCAGACCCCATTTATAGAGTAGGGGACTCCCACTCTTGATACAATTCTATAATTTTTGTATACGTCTCACTTGTTTCTGAAAAGTTTTCTCCTAGATCATTATCATTATCACTTTCTTCATTTATTTCGTTTATGCTTATTTTTGGTGGATTATCTTGTTCCTCTTGTAATTGTAATTTAAATTTTTCTATTTCATTTGTCAGTCTTAACTCTTGTTCTTCTTCTTTGCGTTTTTCTTTTTCTTTTTGCCTACTTACATATAGCTGTTTTAGCATTTCTAATTCTTTTTCCAATTCTATTATTTTAGTGTCCCTATTATGATTTAAATGTATTTTCATAATATTTTGCGATTAACGGAATTAACCTTGAAATCTCTTTTATATTTTCTCCTATATATTCTAAGTATTGGATATATTGGGTTTTTTGATATTCTTCTATATTATCTTTTAATAATTTTTCTAATAAATTTATATTTTCTAAATTTTGTAACCAGTACTGGAGATATTCGTAGCTGATCATTAATCTGAATATAAATCTAGTTCATATAAATCTAATTCGTCTATATCCTCTGATATAATTAGTTTTGTCCATCCTTGTTCCATTATCTTTATTATTTCAAATGTAACCAAAATATTGTAAATGTTTCTTCTAATATCGTTATTAAGTTGTTTAAAGGTATATAATATGAGTATTTTGTAATCATCATTGTCATCTATTAGATATGTGTGGTTGCTCATTAGATATGTATTTATATTTATTCTTATCATGTGTTTACTAAACATATTCCTTCTAACCTCTTTGTTTATCATAAAGTTTATCATCCTTTAATAAGTTATTCTGAACAATCTTTTCTGGCCACTACCATGCTTTTCTTGCTTCAATCATTTACCCTAACAACGCCTCAACTCTGTCTACTCCCCTAAACGGCTTCCTTGCCTACCGGTTTCGACCTTAGGATGGTATAGTCTGGGCTTAACTACTCTCAGCATTACTAAACATGGCAAGCTTTTCTCAAGATGATCTTTAGAATAGTACTATAACATGATAAACAATTCTGATATTCAAGAGATTATAAGGAATATAAAAGTTTAGTTATACATGATTATGAATAAGTATACCTGATCTTGCAGCTCGTTTGAATGCTCCATAGTTTTTTAAGATTTATTTTTACTATGGAAGGGTTTCTTACAAGAGAGAAGGTAAGGGTGTTTTTTTTCGATCTACTTCCTTCTCCTTCTTACAGACTATATATAGAAAACTTAAATGACTCTTACTATTTACAAACGACCCTTCATGAGAGACCTTTACTGTTCATGAATATGACTCGTACTATTTATTTTACGACTTTTTACAAAAACTTTTAGTATTCCTACTTTACTTAATATGACTCGTACTATTTACTTTACGATATTTACAATAAAACAAAAAACTTTACATTATTTTTTCTTTTGTTGATCAGCTGTCTGCCATAGCTGTCTGCTGTCTTTGTCTTCTTTTGTTTTTGTGTTGGTATCTTTATTCCAGTTGTACTTCTGGTACATAATTATCTTCTCCATTGCACTTTGAACATATGTGATCTGGGTACTTGTGTCCTACTAGTTTGCAGTATCTTGTTAGTAATTCGTTGGAAATAAATCCTTTCTTACGTGCTCTTGTAGTTGGTTGCATTTCTGGCTTTAGTAATGATAGAATCCATTTTTGGACTTCAACCATATCTCCTTGTCGTAGCTCTCTTGAATTTGCATATATCATTAGTTGATCTCTTGAGTAGTAGCTCCAAATGGCATTTTCCTGTAGATAATTGTTGGCTAATTCTTGGATAATAGTTGCTATTCCAATTATTCTTTTGTTGGCGTAAAAACTCGGTATCTCGATTTTTGGTATCTCTTGTTGTTGTTCTATCTCTTCTGGTATTATCATATCTCGTGTCAATTCTATTTTTACAACTTGTATAAGAGGTTTTATTTCATCGTATAGTATCTCAGCTGGTGCTGTATAGAATTTTATAAAAAATAGGTTTCCTTTTGTAATTCTTTTATATGTAATGAATGCTTTATATATCTCTGGTATTTCACTTATTTCTTCACCATCATAGATATATACTGTGCTAAGTAATCCGTAATTGTAACATGTTTTTACTAGATTGGATCTGGTCTTTGGTTGGGCAATAAGTCTATTATATCCTTGGAGTTTTTGGGTTATGTAGTCTTGTGTTGGATTTGTTGTAGTAGTTGCTCTGGGGTTAAGGTTTAGAAATGTTTGGATTTTGTATATATTTTCAATATAGGTCTGGGTAATATGGTTGTATATTTTCTTATTTTGGTGTAGACTGTTTGCATAGGTTGAGGTTTGTGGTGTTGTAATTATTGTTTCTTTTGGTATTTTTGGGGTAAATGGTTTATCAAATATGTTATTCAAATTGGCATTGGTATATGATTTCTTATTAACTTGTTTACTTGTACCTGCAGCTGTATGTAAACAAATATTATTATGGGTTTTACGGAGTTTTCCAACGTCTCCCTCTAACTCTGGAAATTTTGAGTTTTCCGATCGACTTAGCTCTGCATCTTTATAGTCATGCTGCTGACTTAGCTTGCTTTCTTCTAGCTGTTGTAATCTTTTTCCCATACTATCCATTTGTAAAGATAGAGTAGTAAGGATTGCAAATAAATCTTTTGTTTCTTGTCTCTCATCAGTTTGGGTACTTTTTTCTTGATAGGTAGTCTGCAATAACATTTTTGTCAGTCCTTATTACCTCAATTGTAAATGTAAAATTTTGTATATTTAATACAAGCCTTCTTATTTCCTTCGTTGTTACTGAATTTTGTATTTTCCGTGTTATCCACCATTTTACTTGTGTATTATCTGTTCTTACAATAAATTTGTTATAAACGATATATGGCTCAAATGCTAACAAACATTTATATAATCCAAATAGTTCTTTTCCATTTATCTCCCATTTTAATTGTGGTTCTGTGTATGATCCTGAATAATATCTACAATGGTGTTCGATTTTTTCATTATCATATTTATATTTGAGAATTCCTCCATAGTTGTGATCACTAGAATCAGTTTCTACTATGTATGTGAATTGTCTTTTTTTCATCTGGAAAATATAATTTTGGTAATTTTTGACACATAATTTTAATCTTTTTTATATGTATTTTATGTTTTTCGTCAAAATGGTATTCTACATCTTTCTTTAATTTTTTTCTGTAATGGTTTTAAAGTTTTTGCTAATTTAGGGATATATTCTCTTACTTGGTTAACTAATCCTAAAAATGATTGTAACTTCTTTTTTGTATCAAGTGTTTCGTTTAAGTTAATTATTTTTTGTACTATATGAGTTTGCATTTTTATTCCATTTTTATACCTAAGAATTCTATTTGATTTTTCATTACTTCTGCTTTCGTTTTACTTAAACTAATTCCTGATATTTCTACAATGTGTATGAATTTTTATAGTAGTTTTATATGTTCATTCTATGTTCTAGAATATAATGGTATATCATCTATATATATTATGCAATTTTCTAATTGGTTGAAGTAGTTATCCATGAAGTGTTGGTATCTACCTGGTGCGTTTTTATATCCAAAGGGTAATACATTCCATTCATAAAATCCTTGCGGTACCGTGAATGCTGTCAATTTCTTAGATTCATCTTCTAGTTTTAAATGGTAAAATCCTGATTTGCAGTCAAATTTACTAAAATAGTTATATCCTTGTATTTGTCTGATTTTTAGTATTTTATTTGGTATCAGATAATTATACGTTTTTGTTTTTGCATTTAAATTTCTATAATCTATAACCATTCTACTTTTTCCTCATTTTTGTTCACTATGTTTATTTACTATAAATGTTGGGCTAGTGTGTTTGCTATTACTTTCTTGTATGTATTTATTGTCTAATAATTCTTGTATATGTATTTTAAATTCTGTTAGGTCATTAAAATTGTATTTTAAAGGTTTTGTGTTATTATACTATTTTCATCTATTAGTTCGATTTTTATTTTATGTGTTTTCCATCCTTGTAAGGGATTATCATTATATAGTAGTTCTAATTTATCTTGTAGTAGTTTTATCTTATCTATTGAAAATATGATTATTTCTATTTTATGGTTGCTTAGTGTTATATTTACTAATTTTTGGGTGATTTTCTCACTTCCTTTAATCCATGGTGTTGTTTTTCTTAATTTATTATTCACTCTTTTTGCTCCTACTATTTGCTTACATGGGGTAGTAAACCACCAATGTGTTTTTGTTATAGTATGTGAGAATAACTTGTCTAAAAATGGCATTCCTAGTAATATATCTTTATTTGCGAATTCATAACTATATATTTCTCCTATGGTTAATATTTTATTCCATATTTGTATTTTTAGATTCCTTGCTTTGTGTGTTATCATACTTCCCTCATTGTTAAATCCTGTTATTACTAGGGGTGTTCTTAACTTTTCCCACTTGTTTTCTGGTAGACAATTATGTTTACACATGTTAGCTTCTGCTCCTGTATCCATCATAGGTGTATAATATCTATTGTAATATCCTTCTACTATTATCTTGGCAAGTATATATATTTTTGTCATTTTATTATATTAAGGTTCTTTTGATTATTATCTTTTTGTTTTCATAACTTATTGTTAATTGCTTATCTTCTAAGTTATATGGTTTGACTTTTTCTGACCACTTTATTCCCAGTGTAATGTTTTTATCTCCTTGATATATTTTGAAATTTATTAATATTGGTATTCCTCCAATAATTAGTTCTTTTTCAATCGTTTCTTCATTTTTTCTTAGTGCTTTTGGCAATTCTGAACATTGTTGTTCATTCGTTACTATTTCTTTTTCTGGTATTAATTCTCTTATAACATAATTTTCTTCTTGTCCTGTATTTATTAATATTAAATATTTTCTTTGGTCCATTATTCCTGTTATATAATAATGATGTTGTTTTATTTCTTGTATTTTTTGTTCTATTAATTTTTGTGGAGTTGTGTAATCTATTCTTCTTGATGTACTCATTCTTGATGATGTTTCTGGTATTTCATCACTTGTTCGTTTTGACGTGCTTAATCTTTCTTTTACTATTTCTAGGTCTTCTTCTATGTCTATTTCTTTATAACTATAATCATTGTTGTCTATAACTGATACTATTCTTTCGAACGGATTTTCTATTTTAATCTTATTTATTTTATTTTTAGCTGTTATCTTATGTTTTGTTGTTAAGACATATAGATTTTTATACTTGCTGTGAATATCTTACTTCCTGGTGCTAGTTCTATTCCTGACATTTTCCAGTATAGAACTAATGATTTATCTATGTTTCTATCATCTATTGCTACTGAATAGTTTGCACTTATTATGAATTTAAATGTTTGGTATATTAAGTTACTTTTTACTGCACTGATTATACTTTTTTCTATAGGTTGTACAATTCTATCATCTGCTAAGTATATTTCTATAGGGGTATCTATTCCTTCTCTAAAACATGCTTTTATTAGTATCTTTGTTCCTCCTAAATGTATGTATTTTATTGAGTTGTTTGCTTTTATATCTTGTATTTCTTTATTTAATAGTTTTTTATTTAAGATTGGTATTCTGGCTTTATCTTTAATGTATTTACAGTCTATTATATGTTCCCTTTGGCTTACTACGTAATATTCTTCTTTTTGTCTTTTAAACCAATTCTTTATTGTTGGTACTTCTAGTATTTTGTCTATGCTTAGATCTATTTCTTTTCCTTTTATTTGTTCAAATATAGTGGTGTCAAATATTATTTTTTGTTCTGAAGATTGTTCATCTTGGTGTTCTTCTTGTTGTATGATTTGTATATCTTTTTCAGTCATAATTCTCTTCGTCTGATTCTTCTATTACGTTATTATTTATATCATTTTCATTTTCTGATAATTCATATATACTGTCTTCACTTCCTAATTCATAATCTATATATTCCATTCGTGTATATTTATCATTGTCTATTATTATTTCGGTAATTTGTTTGTTCATTGGATTTTTTGGTAATTTGTAATCTTTAGCTAAGTGTCGTAGTTTTTCACAATTGTAACAAGTATATTCTGTTAGTTTTTTCTTTCTTTTATATGGTTTTTTATGTTTGTAATTTTTTACCTAATATATTCTTCTTGGTTTCTTATACTTATATTTGGATTTATATGGTTTATATCTTCTTGTTCTCTTACCCTTTTTGTAATATTTATCTGTGCATCCGAATTGGGGTGTTGTTCTATTTTTGCAACAAGTCAAATTTTTTATTAATATTTTATCCATTTTGATATTTTCTTTATATTTTTCATATAATTCTATAAACCAATTTTGTAAAAATTTTATTCGAGCTCCTAGGGTATCTACTAATTCTGCTTCATTCTAATTTTTTATTATTTTTGAGCTGAAAGGTTCTGGTAGTTTTGTAAAATATAATTTTCTTATTTCTTTACTTTCATCCGGACTATATGTTCCTTTATAATAATAGTCTCTAAATGCACAAGTATACTCGTCTATATAACACATATATATTGCTAATTTTGTCATTAAATTTCTATTTGTTGTTTTTTCTTTATTTTGTTCTTCTATTTCTGTTGTCATACTACTAAATTCATTTCTTATCGCTATTTCATATTTATATAATATTTCTGTAGCTGTTGTTGCAACTGTACCATCATATTTTTTATTACTTCTCAATGTATCTAAGCTTTCATTTGTTAAATTTTGTAATCATAGTTTTACTGTTCCTATGAGTGTTCTTTCTATATATCCTGGTGTTTCAGCTATTGCTATTTTATTATCTATTAATTGTTTTGAGATATATCCTATCCATAATTGGATTGCTTTATTTATATCTATTACACAATCGAGATCTAAATAATTACATTGTTCAGTTGTCTGTCTTGGTGTCCATTTCTTATTTAGCCCTTTATCCCATAATGTTTTATTCCTATTATATGAATCATAGCTTATTCTGTAGTAGCTTGGATTTAGATGTTTTGGATTTTTTACTCCTGATGCTTTTGGTTTATCGTCGATGTTCATATCTCCTGTATTTATTTCTGGATTTGTTTTTGTCTTTTCTGTTTTTTCTATAATTTCTGTATACGTCTCACTTGTTTCTGAATAGTTTTCTCCTAGATCATTATCATTATCACTTTCTTCATTTATTTCGTTTATGCTTATTTTTGGTGGATTATCTTGTTCCTCTTGTAATTGTAATTTAAATTTTTCTATTTCATTTGTCAGTCTTAACTCTTGTTCTTCTTCTTTGCGTTTTTCTTTTTCTTTTGCCTACTTGCATATAGCTGTTTTAGCATTTCTAATTCTTTTACTAATTCTATTATTTTAGTGTTCTTTACTTCCTCTATCTGTAGTATTTTTTCTTTAGCTTGCTGTTGTATTTTTCCAATTTCTCGTTTTCTATCTATTTCTTCGTTTTCTTTTGTTGTTCTAATCATTGCAGTTAAACTATCTTCTAGTTTTACTGTTTCTTTTTCTAACATTAAGTTTAGGTTATTTCCTATTTTCTTGTACCTCCTTCCTAAATTAGAAAATATTATTATTATTTTTAATCCTTCTGGATTTTTATATGTTTTTTCTTCTAGTGCGAATTCTTCTTTATTCGTTTATAAACCGTGTTGGTATTTATATTCTAAGCTTTGTATTTGTAATTGTAAGTCTAATATAATTCTTTTTTGTGCTAGTAAGGATTTGCGGCAAGTTCCTGCAAATATATTAGTAGTTAGCCTGTTTTTTCTATGTTTTAATTCTTGTCGTTTTTCCCTAATGCTTCCAAGAAGTTGTTGTTTGTATTCTTTATCGTTATTCATTTTTTATTTTTAAGATAGTAAATATATTTGTATACTATTTTAGATATAGTATATATTAATTGGGATAGCCTAGTATTGTCTATTTTAGTAATACTTAAATATTCATATTCTGGGTATAGTTTCTTTAGTTTCTTTTTTACTTTCCTTAATTTTTAATTTATTTTAATCTGCCTAATTTCTGTAATTGACTTATTGTTTATAGATATTTGTTTTTTTACTGGGTTGCAGTTTTGTGCTATTGTTTTTAGTGTTTTTGTCCATAGTTTTATTTATTGAAATAAATGTTTAATAATAATTTACTTTCCTTAGCTCTGATACCAAATTCAGGGTGGTCCCTATATTCGGGGTGATCCCTATTATGATCTAAATGTCTTTTCATAATATTTTGCGGTTAGCGGAATTAACCTTGAAATCTCTTTTATATTTTCTCCTATATATTCTAAGTATTGGATATCTTGAGTTTTTTGATATTCTTCTGTATTATCTTTAAATAATTTTTCTAATAAGATATTTTGTGGGAAAATACATATCCGTCAAACATAGCAAACTTGAATCTTGTACATACCTAATCTTATATTTGCCAGTATAAAAGGACAACATCTCGAGTGCCAAAGCATACAATCACCATACTAGAAAGCAAAGACTAAAAGATGTCGTTCTTTGCAGTTATTCCATTCTTTCTATTTCTGTTTTTTCTCTTAAAATCATATTTGCCCTCATCGAAAACAAAGAAAAATCTTCCACCATCTCCTTCAAAGCTTCCATTAATCGGTCACTTCCACAAACTGGGGTTACAACCTCACCGCTCTCTACAAAAACTATCAAATGAACATGGTCCCATGATGATGCTTCAATTCGGTAGCGTACCTGTGCTTATCGCTTCATCAGCTGAAGCTGCTTGCGAAATCATGAAAACCCAAGATTTGTTTTTTGCAAACAAACCCATTTTAGCCATTACCAGCAAGCTTTTCTTCGGCCCAAAGGACGTTGCTTTCACCCCTTATGGGGATTACTGGAGGAATGCCAGAAGCATTTGCATGCTTCATCTTTTGAACAACAAAAGAGTCCAATCTTTTCGAAAGATAAGGGAAGAAGAGACTTCTCTTCTTCTCCATAGGATTAGGGAATCGGCAAATAAACAAGTTGATATGACGGAGCTGTTCGTCTCCTTGACTAACGACGTAGTTTGCAGGGTGGCCTTAGGAAAGAAGTATTGTGATGAGGAAGAAGGGAGAAAGTTCAAGTCTTTGCTGTTAGAGTTTGTGGAATTGTTGGGAGTTTTTAACATAGGAGATTACATGCCGTGGCTTGCATGGATGAATCGTTTCAATGGTTTGAATGCCAAATTGGATAAAGTGGCGAAAGAGTTTGATGCATTTTTGGAGGGTGTGATTGAGGAACACAGAGCAAATAAGAAATCAGATACTGAAGCTGAAGGGGCAGATTTCGTGGATATATTATTGCAGGTTCAGAAAGAAAACAAGGCTGGTTTTCAAGTCGAAATGGATGCAATCAAAGCTATTATCATGGTATATATATCACTGCCTATTTCTCTCTTATATATAATTATATACCCTCCAACGAACAAATTAAACTAAAAGATCACAAAACTATTGTATTTTCTTTACATGTCTCAATTACTCATTCAGTTTCAATTTATTAGAGGGTATGAGAAAAAAGAGGGTGACTTTTGAAATTTGTGCTCTTAAAAGTTTAAGGGTAAAAACTTTGTATAATGTGGGGCCATGACATTTGTGGTCATAAAAACTTCTCATTAAGAGTAAAATAGTTAGAATAAAAAATTTAAAGTTGAATTATTTCCAATTATAGAAATGTGTCATTTTTTTTTTGGAACCGAGTGTTTCATCTAAATTATATTGAAACGGTTGCAGGATATGTTTGCTGCGGGTACAGATACAACTTCAACACTTCTAGAGTGGACAATGAACGAGCTCTTAAGAAATCCAAAAACTTTGAATAAGTTGAGAGATGAGGTGAGACAAGTGATTCAAGGGAAGACAGATGTAACAGAGGAAGACTTAGAGAAAATGCCGTATTTAAGAGCAGCAGTTAAAGAGGGTTCCAGGCTACACTCTCCAGTGCCACTTCTACCTCGAGAAGCAATTAAGGATGCAAAGGTTTTAGGCTACGATATAGCTGCAGGGACTCAAGTCCTCGTTTGTCCATGGGCAATCTCAAGAGATCCAAACCTTTGGGAAAATCCAGATGAGTTTCAACCTGAAAGATTCTTGGATAGTTCCGTCGATTACAAAGGCTTACATTTCGAGTTAATTCCATTCGGTGCAGGTCGGAGGGGTTGCCCTGGCATCACATTTGCTAAGCTTGTGAATGAGCTAGCATTGGCAAGATTAATGTTCCATTTTGATTTCTCCCTACCAAAACGAGCTAAGCCTGAGGATTTGAACGTGGATGAAGCTGCTGGAATTACTGTTAGAAGGAAGTTCCCCCTATTAGCCGTCGCCACTCCACGCTCTTTATTTTAATTTAATTTATAGAGCTCATTCTATATATTATATAGTATTTGGATGTTGCCACGTGTAAGCATATTATAACTTCTTGGTTTAATCCGATGCCTTAAAAACTATGACGTAGTAAATAATGTTTGGTCTTTTGTACGCTCCTTCATTGTATGTTCAAATGGCATGAAGTTTGACTTCGCCTTTATGAATATCGCTAGCATGTAGTAGTAGTAGTAGTATTTCAGCAAAATCTTATATACATAAAAATCTTTGGAACCTCAAATTCTGCGTGCCTATAGCAAAGGCTTTAATGTACATTCTGCTCTATATAATTCAATTTTTTTCGCGTCTAAACATGACCAAGTAGACTAAAAATGTTGTATCAGCACCACAAACTAACTCTTAGAATCCATAAACCTATACTCCAATAGCCATGCACAGCCACTCCACATCAACAGTGGAAAAATACTTTTTCACACTTGATGTTTGCACAAAATCAAATTAATTTTCATGATTAACTAACAAATTTCAGTAAAGAGTTTTTACTAAGTAAAGTAATAACAGTATATAAAAGATGTATTATATTCATTAATTTGACATAGACAGTGAAAGTATATATGTAAGTTTTCTTTCCAATGGGTGCCTCCACCATTATCCTCTTGGCCCTTTCACCAAGATAAACGCACGCTATAGACACTTTTGAAGACAGGTTTGCAAGTTGATATAGTTCCTATATTTAACATTTTTTATTTCATCTTAAGCAGGGGCGGATTTAGGGGCGCGAGGGTATTCACCCGAACCCCCTTCGTCGAAAAATTACATTGTGTATATAAGGTAAAATCTAATTTTTATCTCTATATATTATGTTTTGAATCTCCTTCACATAGTCCAAAAGCATGAGTTAGTGGACAAGGGCGTTCAAAACCATTATGAGGTCATTGATTCAAATTCCACTAGCTGCAATCTTTTTAAATTTTTTAACTTATTCTTTTTTGAGCCCTCTTAACAGATGTTCTGCCTCTGCCAATGATCTTATCAGACGTGAGTAGTATGGTGAACGGGACACGTGTAAGTCCAGAGAAGGAAAATTTTCAGACTTTCAAAGAGCTGCAACATGCACTTACCACGTATAGCTTTCAATTGATGCAATAATAAACTACTTAGATTAGGTGAAAGAAGGAAATACATGGGTGGGAAAAAAAACTGTCTCAGTTAGAGTTGATTAATTAATAAAAGATACAAATAATTTTCCTTTTATTTGTAAAAGATATAAGAGTTGATTAACTGACAAAGCTTTAGACTTAAACTATTATAATTGGTAAAGAGCATAATAACTACACATGAAAATAAATTTACTTCCAGAGAAAGACTTATATAAATTGCCTCATTTTCAAAAAAAGAGATGCTTAAGATCATCATGTGGTTCTTGAGAGTCGACCTCGTTGGTCAAATTACAAAGTCATTTGCGCAACTTGGACTATTTTTAAAGTTGAAAATGTTTATTGTCTGCATTATTAATAAATGAACAGACGGTTCTGTTAGTCTTTTGGATGACTTTTACTCGCAATCGCTAATGAAAAGATATGATGATAATATAAAGTAAGATAAAAATTTATTCATATTTGATGTTTATACCAGTCCAATAAATACATCTTATATATAGATTGTTCCCTACTTCTTATTCGCACATGGTGTTTTAGCATATAAACGGTCCCCTATATCTTTCCTGTTTAGACTATGGCAACAGAGCGTTATTGTCCAGTAAATTTAAAAGTTAGGTTTAATGTAATGTTTGGAGTCAAAGTAGGCAGCTGACAATAGTCATACGCGTATGTAATTTCTAAAGGGAAAGATATTTGAAGTGAGAATTCTGTCCCACGTGATGGCATGACAACTTATTAGTAGTTTTTTATCATTAAATTTGACATGTCAAACTTTAAACAGTTATAATTATTGCTTCCCAATAAGTTAAATATAAGCAACATGATTATATTTGACCTAAGGAGAGTAAAGAGTTCTTCAAGAAGTGAAAACTATAACAAGGTAAGAGCTCCAGAAAGGAAGGCTAATGATGGATATTACAAGTGTGGAAAAACTGATCACATGATCAAGAACTATCCTTTGTAAGAGATCGAATGGAAAAAGGAAAGACGTGAGCGAAGGAAAAGGTTCATCTCAAGAAAGTCAACAACAAGGGATCAACTAAGCCAATGGTTGTTGCTTGGGGAGATAGTTCAGATGAGAGCTTAGACGATGATGATGAACGAACTCTAATGGCTATTGGAGAATCATATGAAGAACCTGAGTTAAGTGTCTTTCAATTAAGATAAGAATAAATTTTTGTCTAAAGAAAGACTGTCTGAATTACTGCTGTAATTAATTGATGAGTCTGAAGATGTGAATTGTAACGACCCGAACGGTCATTTTGAGCATTTACACTTTGCTCGATACTTTAGGGGATCGAGTAGCTCTGTATGATGTATTAGGATTTGTGTGCAAAATTTGAGTTCATTCCGAATTGATTTGATATGTTTCGGTGCGAGTTTTTGGAAGTCAAAAGTTCATTAAGTTTGATTTGAGGTGTGTTTCGTCACTTCGATGTTGTAATACGTGATTTGAGGCCTGGTGTAGGTCCGTGTTATATTATGGGACTTGTTGGTATGTTCGTACGGGGTCCCGAGGGGCTCAGGTGAGTTTCAGATATGTTTGAGCTGTGTTGCGATCGTTTTTCTTATGTTTCGACGTCGTTTTTTTAAGCATAAATGGTACCAAATTAAGAAAATAAGCTCCGATTTCAGTTTTGATTGAAGCATTAGATCCGTATTGTAATTACGGAGTGATATAAAAAAGAATCGTCAGATTTGGACATCGTATAAGGATCTTATGGTCATTTTACTAATAATTGGGTTTGCCAGATTTTTCGGATTAATTACGAAATTGCCACTAACTTCGTATTTAAAAATCTTCATTATTTTCAAATATTGAAACCAACAAATCTCCTTCATTATAAGGTCAAATTAAGTGATTCAAAAACCTAACTTTACTGAAAATTTCACAAGAAATCCATTAGAGGCATCAAAACCGAGTTTTGGGATCATTTTGCACATAAAACGAGGTAGAACAGATGGGTGAAAATACTTAATATCGAAGGTTTGTTCATTTGGTCATATTTTGAGTTGGGAAGCTCGGATTTGGACAATTTTTTGAGGCAATTTTCACCATATGGATTGGGGTAAGCGTTCTGTACTCGATTTTTGTTATATTTCATGAATCTATTCTATACTCGATTTTTGTTATATTTCATGAATCTATCTTCGGTTTTTGTATTTGATTGATGATTTCAAAGTGAAATTTGGGGGTTTTGTCTAAAATTTCATAAAGTGGATTTTTGAGTTTTGAACATCGATTCAGATTTGGATTTGAGTGATACTAGTATGGTTGGACTCGTAATTGAATGTGTTATTGGATTTTATGAGTTTTGTCGGGTTCCAAGGCACGAGCTCGGGTTTGAATTTTTGGTCGATTTTGGAATTTTGAATAAAGATTCGGATTTTATCGATTGAGTTTGTTTTCTTTGGCATTATTTGATGTATTTGAGTTGCTTTTGGATAGTTTCGAGCCGTTCAGAGGTTGGTACGCGCGAGATAGCATTTTGGGAGCATCCTTTGGCTTGCTCGGTATTGGATTTGACTTGTTCAAGGGAAGTAACACTTAACACCGCATTACGTGTTCTGTGATTAGTGTTGAGGTGACATATATGCTAGGTGATGGGCGTGTGGGCGTGCACCGTGTAAGTTGTGAATCGTTATTTCCTTGGTGCTGTGTAGTTACCTGATCTTATCTGTAACCATGAAATCTGTACGTACTAAAGTAATTGAGCTGTCAATCATGCTAGAGATCATATCTAGGCTATATGATATACTGTTGGGACCCATAGTGGTCGTTTCTTGCTATTGACCTATTGATTTCATTGAATTTCATACTCAGTCATATTCATTTATTACATATCATATCTCAGTCTCTGTTGTTACTTATTGATACATCATATCATCATTTTCGAGCTAGTTTCATGGAATTATGAGTCCGTGAGAGAGAGACAGGGGATATTGAAGACTGAGTGAGGCCGGTGGCCTATTTCTGAGGATATTGTCACTATAGCACGTGAGTTATTCGTGCGGATCCAGATATTGATACTATAGCATGTGAGTTGTCCGTGTAGATCTAGATGTTGATATTATAGCACGTGAATTATCCGTGCAGCACGTGAGTTGTCTGTGCGGATTATAGCGCTTGGGCTGTAGGAGCCCCTTCGGAGTTTGTACACCCTAGTGAGCGCAGTTGCTAGAAGTTATTATGTTTGGGCTAGATCTGCCCAAATCAGAATTGAGTGACTGAGTGTGTCGAGTGATTGAGCGTGATGAGTGGAATGTATGAGAAAGTGGGATTGAGTGCTCTAAGAGTGTGAGTAAATGAATTCAACACTGAGATGACTACATTTGACATGCGTACTTGAGTTACATGCATAGAGATGCATTTCCTTCTGCCACCCGGTTTTGGTGACATTTATGATTTTACATGTATCTTGACATATAGGCATAGAGATGTGCATTCCTCATGCGATCTGAAAATGAAACATCTTAATTATTGTTGAAATTTTTTTTGTGAAAATCACAATTTTCAAACTTACTCATATTTTTGGTAAATTTCCGTAAAAGATTTGGGTTTTCATTGAGATACTTCTTTTATTACTTGCACTATGTTGTTATGAACTGTTGTCGGATATTGGTGTTGGACCCGACCTTTGTTCTAGCTCGTCACTAATTTCAACCGAAGGGTAGGTTTGTTACTTACTGAGTACATGAGGTCGATTTTACTCATACTACACTTCTCCACCTTGCATGCAGATGTTGGCTGCTGATGTTGCTGTGTTCGATGGGAGCTGGATTGAAGATGTACCTGCATCCCGGTTGTAGCTACCCCTTGTTCGTGGTAGATTTAGATCTATAAAACTCTTTTTATGTACTTTTCAAACGGAGGATGTATTTATTTCATTTCAGCTTTGTAAATTCTATTCTTAAAGGCTCATGATTTGCACTATTAGTCCTCGGGGTAATGTGTAAGATTCAGATAATTTATTTGCTTAATTGTCTTGTTAAATATTATTGGAAGTGGTTAGTTATTAGTGGTCTTACCGAGCAGTTTAGGTTAGGTGCCATCACGACTAGTTGATTTTTGGGTCGTGACATGAATAATGAAAAGGAACAGTTATCAAAAGAGTGTGTCATTTTGAAAGCAAAGTTTAAGAACCTGGAACTTAGGGATTGTGATATTGAAAATGAAAATGATGTATTGAAGAACCGGGTTCATGCACTTGACACATCTGTTCTAGAACATAGATCTGAAATCTGAAACTGAAGTTAGGAACTGGTAAAGATATAGCTAGCGACACACAACTCTCACTAGAAAATGATAACGGTAAAAGATAAGCTGTATAAAAGGGATGAACTAGTGAGAACATTGAAGGAGGACTTGAATAGGGTTAGGCATGATTTAGATAGGACATGTAAATGGAACAAGTCCTCTGATGCACTTACTTGACTACAAGAACACCATAGTAGCAACAAAATAGGACTTGGCTTTGGGAACTTTGCACCTCACACTCCCTGAACAAGATTTGCACACACTATGGTAACACTGGTCATTATAAGAGTAAATGCACTACAAAAGAAAAGGCAAGTCAGAAGAACAAAAAAGTTGTTCTAGGGAAGAATAGACTGCCAAGTTGGGCTAAAAAGAAATTATTTATCCTTTTGCTTATAGAAAATGACCCAAACTAGTTTGGGTTCCTAAGACTAACCCCTGATTTCTTTTTGCAGGTCCAAGTGAAGGGGAGCAGAAAAATATGATACATGGATAGTAGCTGCTCGAAGCACATAACAGGAAGCAAGAACCAGTTCCTTTCACTTGAGGACCTTAAAAGAGGTAATGTCTCCTTTGGAAATGAAAATAAAGGTGAGATCATTGGGGTCGGAAAGGTAGGTAAGACTGATTCTCACTCTATTGAGAATGTTTACTTGATAGATGGATTGAAGTACAGTCTAATAAGTGTATCAAAATTATGTGATAGATCCATAGAGGTAACATGGTAGCCTTCACCTCTACAAAATGCTTTGTGATGAATCATACCACTGACAAGATAGTTTTGCAGGGAAAAAGAGTGAATAACATATATGTGGTGGATTTGTCCACACTTTCAGAGAATGAACTCACTTGCTTAAGTGTGTTGGAAAATGATACCCCCATTTGGCACAAGAGACTTCAACATGCCAGTCTAAGCTAGCTCAACAAACTAGTCTCCAAGGACTTAGTGATAGGATTGCCTAACATTAAGTTCAAGGAAGATAAAGTTTGTGAGGATTGTGCAAGGGGAAGCAAGTAAGATCCTCTTTCAAAAATAAGAAAATGGTAAGTACCACCAGGTCGATGGAACCGGTCCATATGAATTTGTGTGGACCAATGAGAACAATGAGCAGATAAGGTAAAAGATATGTTATGGCACTTGTTGATGATTACTCTAGGTTTACCTGGATACTATCTTTAACGTCTAAAGATGAAGCATTTGATTTGTTCACTTCATTTGTTAGAAAAACTCAGAAAAACTTACATCAATTAGGTCTGATCATGGTACTGAATTTGAGAATGCTAAAATTTGCTGAATTTTGTGATGAGCATGGCATAGATCATAATTTTTCTGCTCTTAGAACTCAACAACAAAATAAAGTAGTTGAAAGAAAGAATAGGACTTTGGATGAAATGGCTAGGACTTGGCTGCTTGCTAGTAAATTGCCTCATAGCTTCTGGGCAGAAGCTATGAACACTGCATGCTACATCATA
>ML407904.1:266774-285228 GCA_005239525.1 Nicotiana knightiana | reverse complement strand
ACACCCGGGCGATAGCCGGGCGTTGGAGCCAAACAGCCTGACCCAACCTGGCGTTACCCAGGCTTTAGAGCCCTAACGCCAGGGGGGGCCTGGCGTTACCCAGGCCTTCCGTAGGTTTCTTCTTTAGATTCTGGATGTAGAACACATTCGGTGCATTCTCCATGTTGAACCCGAATCGATCCATGAAGTCTGTTGCCATGCTTACCCAGTTAGACCATTTATTTGGGTCCTGGCTGATGTACCAGGACAATGCATCTCCCTTTAAGCTCCTCATGAATAGTTTTATGCAGATTCTTTCATTTTACCAACGCCAACTAGTTTGTCACAGTAATTCCTCAAAGGGACTCTTGGATCACCGGTACCATCGAACATCTCGAACGTTGGAGGTTTGTAACCCTCGGGCAGTTTAACATTAGTCTGTATGCAAAGATCTTCATATTTCAGTCCCTCAATCCCCTTAACTCCTTCGACGCCCTGAACTCGGTTGGTCAACTTCTTGAGTTCCTCGGCCAGATTCCTGATGAGCCTATCCTTCTCGTCGGACTCAGGGGTATGTGGTGTGGAATGAGTCACGGCCTCCATTTAAATGGGATTATTGTAAGCCTGGAAGTGGTCCTTCGTCTGTTCCTAGAGAGGTGGAGTGTTATGGTGACAGGCATTGCATTGTGCTGGCGGAACTTGGTCCTTGGGGTGATTCGGTTGTTTGGGAATGTTTTGCGGGAGAGTGGGATTTGGAGAATTTTGGAAGTGGACGTTTGGGACATTGAGGGAAAATGATAAGTGAGCCAAATTCTTGACTTGTTCAAGTTCCTCTTGGAACTTCAACAGCTTCTTTTCTAGTGGCGACATAACCTCGTGCAGAACCTGAATACCTCGACCATCAGTGGTCTCAACCAGTTCATCCCTGTTGTCTTTCCTGGTGCCGCTTGCTTCTGCCATCTTAATTTTACCCTTGCTTTTTCCTTTGGGAGGACTAGGAGAAGGGACCTTTGATCTTGTGCGGTAGGCGGATGATGCCAGAATGCACGAACTAACCTTTAGGGAGGGGAATAATAAATAAAGAAAACAAAACAAAAGTTAATGAAGTTAGTGAGGAATCATAAAACATGGCGATATTTAAACACGTAGTGCGAAATGTAAAGTGTATCCTAAGTTGGGGAACCTCTTGATCCCGAGGTAAGACTAGCGACAAGTTGATTTGGAGAACTTAAAATTCTAAATGCCTCATTTTATTGATAATAAAATAGACAAATCCAACACGACTCTAAGAATGCGAAAATATAAAAGTCACTAATGGCCAGTGGCCTTATTACATCAAGGAAGACAAAAATAAGGACACCCCTATCTACTTGGTCCTAGAAGGACCTTCCCCAGACTCGGCATCTCTGCTTCCCTTGATCAGCTTTCCCATCTCGCGAAGCCCCAGCAGTAAGTAGGTCATGGCTAGACATCCTCCTTTAGCTCCTTCAGCATTTTGACAGTCCTTGATCCTCTTGATGAACTTTTCCTCGAGCTCGACTATACCTCGCTCCAAGTATGATAACCTCTTGTTGGCGTTGATGGCCATATCCTTCCATTCCTCGATCAGCTTTTTGCTGGACTCATGTATCTGGTGATGATTATCCTCACATTCACGGAGCCTCTTGCATATATTGTTGAACTTAACTTGCGCTTCGGCCTTATCATCTATAACCCGGTGACCTTGAGCGAATCCTGGCTTGAATCGACCCTCCATATCTTCTTCTAACCAGCTTAGATAAAAAGGAGTACAACCGGCATGATACTTGTCTGGCTCGATGGTGTCTTTCTCAAGCATAATCTTGTAGTGCCATAAATGCTGAGCTTGGCACTTGTGAGGGCTGTCGGCATCCTGGAAGTCTGCTCGAAGATGGATTATTTTCTCAACCCTGGGTATAACCTGCCTCCTACATGTTTTCTTCATAACTCGGAGAGGGACGTACGAGTACGTTCCCCTCAAACCAATCAGTATCAGAAATGAAGCGTCTCGGGATTGGATGATAAATTCGTCTGTTGGGAACCATTCAAACATCTACTGAATCTAGTCCTCGGTCAAATTCCCCAGTAACTCAACCTATCCTTCGGCATTTTCTGGCTGAGCGAACATGTCTGGAATATAGTTCATTTGCTTTGGGTGGTGGAAATCGATATGGTCATCCCAGATTCTTCGATGGATGTCTTGTCGGTAGTCACCCCTTTGCAGATTTTCAGAGAGCCAAAGTTGAAGTAATAAGTTGAAACCTTCGAAATGCTTTGCTCCCCGTTGACACATTTCCAAGGCACGATACATGTCAACAATGATCATTGATACAATACTGAAGTCTTGCCCGTCAATCCCTTCCATCAGAGTCTTAGTAACCATAGCCAATCTGGTGTGGATTCTTTCTTTCTTTGTCGGGAACACCATCAGACCCAAGAAGCAAACTATAAAGATGAATACTCTTCTTGATAGGTGCGATAGGAATTGTTGTGTCCGTATCTCTTGTACAAATAGTCAAAGGGATGTATGAGTCCTTCAAGCATACCAAGTCTGGATTTTTCTTTAGCCCCAACATCTTGAGGAAACCCCGGCCTGTGCAGTTTTCAGGCATCAATAACCCTGGAGAATCCCAAGCTAAACCGGCTAACCCTCCTATTTCTTCTAACAGTTGTGTCATCTCATTGTTTTCGAAGCGGAATATCGACCAATCACAGTCCCAGAACAAGGTAGCAGCCTCTATCATCATCTTGTTAGGCTGAATGTCCAGAAGAGAGGGCAAGTTGCCCAAATGTTTCCTGACGAGTGTCTTGTCACTGGAGTGAAGATCCTCCTACCAGTTTAGTAGCTTAGGATGGATGTCGGTGACCATGACGAATCTGGGAATCTCGTGCCTCATTTATGCAAAACAAACAGGTTTAGGCCCTTACCCCCACCAGACTCGACTATTTAACATCAATAATTAGCATGAGCATTTAGTTCTCCAAATAAATGCACAGAACGTGAGGGTGTCCGTTTGGGTTCCAGGGAAACCCAATAGACTTTGGACTAGGCTATCTTAAAGGTTATTGTGTGGACAACACGTTAGTCTGGCTAGGTTTGACCATGATGCATGCAACATTTCAACAGAGTAAGGTTTCTATGGGGGTTTTAGACCGTACCCTTGAGCGGACAACTCAAGGGGGAAGGCACGGAACTGTCGACTGCACCGCTGATCGACTAGTTTTACCGCAAATAAGCCTTTCCTAATTTAGGAGTAGTAATATTGGAATAGCACAACCACTCATTGTAAGAGTTGCTATAGGATTCAGTTTGGCACGAGTGGAATATGAATGCGGAGCATGATATGCACTAAAAAATATTTAAACGAGTAGGCATGTATTTTCACATTGAGGAAAGCGGTAAAGAAGGGAAATACATCAGTTATAATTGAAAGCAGTCACAAAGAAAACATGAAGATATGTCAGTTTCGTTTAGGCAAAATAAATACTTTTCGAAATTAAACAGTTACTAGCATATATCGGGGAATGGGAAAGGGTGCAAGCATTTAATAAAATTAAATGTCTAAATTCACAAAGCAACTTGTAATGGTATAAGCCTAGGGAATATCCCCAGCAGATTCGCCATGCTGTCGCGCCCCCCTTTTTTCCTCCACACAGGTTAGGTACGGAGAGATCGGGTTTCATGACATTCTGGACAACTCCTTAAAGGAAAAGGTTTAAGGAAGAGTCGCCACCTAACGATTTTGTGGTGCGTTAGGGCACCTAGAATAACTAACTCGTAAACTAATTTGCATTACCAGAGATTGGGTAAGGGCTTGAAGTTATCCTAAGGAGAAGGTGTTAGGCACCCCTCAAGATCCACAAATGTGGGTCCCAGCCAAGTAGTTTTGTGAATTTTGGACGATAAACAAATAGCAAAAGAGGAACATGTAAGAGGGGATTTCAAACAAGTATAAAATCTTTATTAAAGGTTTTGGAAAACATTAGAGTAAAAAATTTGAGAGAATTGTCCTAGGTTTGAAGTAATACGGATCACATCAATGCAATACCCGATAGTCAGAGCTACACGTGGTATTAGCGCACCGGTCATCATATCCGTATTCTACCCTTCCCACCCCGTAAAGGTATTTAAAATGTGTGTGTTGGTCACGAAAGCTTATTGCGTGCTATTACTCGTCCTATTCTATAAGTCCCGGAGGGTATTTAAGACTACTATTCCTACAAGGAAAGTACTAGGTTGAACCCCCTAGGTTTAAAAGGATAAAATTCTAAGCGACAGATAAAACAATTAGGCCTCACACGTAAGGGATTCACATAAATAGTTAAGGGCTCATATATCCCTCCAAAAATAAAACATGTAAGATAGCACGTCTCAAACACACCAAAAGTATCAAAGTCAGAACTTAAAACAGGAAGTTTGAGTATGAAAACAGTAGGTTTCAGCGAGTTTTAGCAAAGGGAATGAATGATTTGAAAACTCAGTAATTTGAAGGCAAAGCATGATTTTAAAATAAGCAGAGTGATTTACAGAAGGGAGTGACTGATTTCGGAAATCTAGTAGTTCAAAAGCAGAGCAGGAGTCAGCAGTTTAAATGAATTTTAGTAAAAGGGGAGTGAGTGAATAATTTTAGAAACTAGTAGTTTGAAAGCAGAGCAGGGATTTAAATAAACAGAATGATTTGTACGTATTTCAGAAAAAAAGGGTAAATGTTTTGAAAATCCAGCAGTTCTAGGCAAAGCATGAGTTGAGGGTAGTAACAAGCAGCAAAGTTCTAAGGATTTTAGAAATGGGTGATTGGTTTTGAAGAACTCTTAGAAAACCCTAATTTCAAAAGGAAGTAAAACATTTTAAAGCTGATGATTCTTAAAGATTGAGTCAAGAACAATGTAAAATATAAAGAAACAGGCTTGAATCGTTAAAAAATACCATAGATGTGAGAGGTTTAGGCAAAAATTAAGGTTTCAGAGAGAATCAGAGAAAACCGTAGAACCTGCCGTGAAACTCAAAGATCGTGGTGGATATGGCGTGGTCGTGTCCAAACCCCACCGGAGAGGCCGTAAACAACCAAAGTAGGAGCCCCAAGTGCGAGTTGGCATGGACCAGACCCTCGAGGGCTTCAGATATGAAGTGAGCCAGATAGAGGAGACATCATGGAGGCTTGTAGTCGAAAGGATGGTGGTCGGAGATGGCCGGAGAAGGGCGGAGGAGCTTCATCGGAGACGGAGAGACAGAAGTCTCTAGAGACTTAGAGAGAGAGAGAGAGAGAAAGAGATGGGAAATAGAGAGACGAGTGAGCTTTGGAAAAATGAGGGGTTGGGAGGGGGTCGTTTGAGTTAATTAAGGCAAGGGGATCTGGGCCGTTGATCTTATTTGATCAACGGCTCAGATTTAATTAGGGGTTGGGCTGGGTAGATCAGGATCTGGGTTGGGTGAATTTGGTTTTGGGTCTGGGTTAATTGGGTTTAAAGAAATCAGGTGGGTTGGGGCTAAAATTTGGCTGGAATTTAAATAAAACGTGGCTAGTTGTTAATACCTCTTAAAATAGATAAGTAATTAATAAAAATAGCTAATAATTGTATAAAAAATGAAATTAAGTTTAAATAGGTGAAATTACAGTAATTAAATAACATTAAGTGTAAAAAATGCATAAGTTTCGAATTAAAACAATACAAAGTATTCAATTGGGCTATAATTGTAAAATCACTGTAATTAAAATTAAATGAGACCCAATTGGCTAATTTGTGAAATAATTGGATTCTAACGGATAAAAATAGCATAATGAGATGGGAAACATTTTTGAAATTATTTGTAACATAATTTATGAATAATTATTTAAATATGAAATATTGAATAAACATGAAAATAATTTAATAAAATAGGGAAAATAGGGAAAAATACTCATTATTATACAGAGGGATTTTGAAAGCTTATATGCAAGTTTAAAAATAATTTGAGGAAAAATTGGGCATCAAAAAATATTGTTTAACTAAAGAATTAGATTCTTTGACCAAAGCTATTTCTAGGATAAACGCGGGTTTCTGATAATCGAAGAAATAATGATAATAATGAATAAGTAAGTAAATAGAAAATAATAAGATGCACAGAAAATAAATTGTATTATGTTCGCAGTTCAGATGCCTTTACATGTTATATTTTCTTCCCTTATATAGGGAATTCCTTAATATAACGTCTACCTCTTACAATGATCGCTCATTAATGATTAATTATGGCGTTAATGTAACGTTACAAAGAATAACCGTAACTGTTGCGTGAAGGTTGTGTAACGTGTGGATCATTAATTGAAGATCTCTGAATCTGCCCGTAGCTCTGCTCACCATCTGTGAAAGAATGAAACAACAGATGTTTAGTTACCAGAATCAACAGATTCGCATGACAAGAATTCAAGAATGTGGAGTTTTCCTAAGGACTATGCAGCCTCTCAAGGATAAGTACAAATGTCTCCGTACCGATCCGCAAGACTCAACTAAACTCGCTCATGACTCGTGAGACCTATGTAACCTATGCTTTGATACCAACTTGTCACGGCCCAAAAATGACCGTCCTCATGGCGCCTATCGTAGAACTAGGCAATCCTCAATTCAACATTTTCTCAATACGGTAAAACACCTTTTGAAATAACAACGGAAAGATTTAACATTTTAAAAAAATCTTTTGAAAGTAGAATTTTTCCAAAACACGATACAACCATCCCAAAAATCGGGGCGTCACTGAGTACATGAGCGTCTAAAAACCGTAACACGGTCCACAACAGTGTCCAGAGTAATAAACTAAAAATGCAGATAAAAAAGGAAGAGAAATCAAGGCCCGCGAGTGCCATGCAGCTACCTCGATAGTCTCCAAACTCCGATGCCTAAATCAGTAATCGCCGCTAGGTGTAAAATCAATGGGGAAACACCAATGCTGAAGACAAATAGACTCAAGTAACTTACCTCAGTGATAAATTCGAAATCCCTTCGAAAATATCCTTAAAAATTCCCAATGTCCGAGCTCCAAAATGTTAAAATGGGGAAAAATCTCGAAGACCTCTATTTATAGGTTTTGCCCAGCAAAACCGCACCTGCGGTGCCCAGCCCGCTTCTGCGGACACGCTTCTGGGACGAAAGTTCCGCACCTACAGAAATCACTTAAGTCCACTGGGCTCGCACCTGAGCTCCAGGTCTCGCACCTGCGGCCCATCTTCCGTTTCTGCAGAATTTACCCATGATCCATTCTTCCGCATCTTCGGCTTATCCTCACACCTGCGAGCTCGCAGATGCTTTCCTTCCTCGCACTTGCGCTTCCATTCCAACCCAGCTCTTTCCGCACCTGGGACATCCTCTTCGCTTCTGGGGGACACACCTGTGGACTTCCCATCACAAGTGCGAAACACCGTAAGTCCAGAAAACCAGCAATGCCAAAGTCCAAAATTTCCTTCCGATGGGTATCTGAAACACCCCCGAGGCCCACGGGACCTCAACCAAACCCACCAACAAGTCATATAACCTCATGCGAACTTAGTCGAAACCTCAAACCACTTCAAATAACCTCAAAAACACGAATTACACACGGATTCAAGCCTAATAAGCTTCCAAACTTCCGAATTCTGCAAACGGTGCCGAAACTTATCAAACCACGTCCGATCGACCTCAATTTTACACACAAGTCAAAAGTGACACCATGAAACTACTCCAACTTCCGGAAATCCTATACGACCCTGATATCAAAATTTCCACTCCCAGCCAAAATTACCAAAATTCCAACTTTCACCAATTCAAGTCTAATTCTACTATGGACCTCCGAATCACATTCCGGACATGCTCCTAAGTCCAAAATCACGTAACGGAGCTAACAAAACCTTCAAATAGCACAAATAACTTAAATCTTAAGGGGTAGTTCCCCCACACAAAGTTAGGCAAGATACTTACCTCAAAGAAGCTAGACCGCTACTCTAAAATAACCTTCTCGTGTGAAACAACCTCAGAACGGTTCAAATCTAGCCAAATTAACTTCATAACATAAACAAAACCCATAGGAAACAATTAGAAAAATAAAGCGTCGATCTTAGTTAAAATAAAGAGTCCACCCAAAAAGTGAACCTTGGCCCCGCACCTCGAAACCCGACAAATTCACAAAATTTGAACACCAATTCCGATACGAGTCCAACCATACCAAAACTATCAAATTCCGACAACAAATCATCCTTCAAATCCTTATTTAACAATTTTTGAAGATTTTACAAAAATTCTCATTTTCTCACATTCAATTCACTAATTTAACGATTAAAAAAATTATGGAATCATAAATTATAGTCAATTCCGGATAAAGAGCACTTACCTCAATCAAACACGTGAAGAACCCTTCCAAAATCACCCAAATCGATATATGAAAAGCCTCTTGAGGAGTTAGGCATTTGAGGACCAAGTAACGCACATGTGAGCTCGCATTTGCGAGAAAAATCACCGCACCTGCGACCTTCACTTACAACCCAGAAATCATACTTGCGATCCACTATTCGCATCTACGATTCCGCAGAAGCGAAGGACCACATGGAGGTTCTATTTCAGATCTGCGATCAATATTCCGCAGATGCGATTGTGCACCTACGATTCCTAAAATGCATAAGCAAAAGAAATTGATGTGCACTATCTCATAGAAGTGACCAAATTCACAAAGAAGTGGCTCTGCATCTGTGCTCCAAACTGCACAGGTGCGACACACCAAAAACAGACTTGCCAAAACCTGGGAACAAATCCGAAAATCGTCTGAAACATACTCGAGGACTCCTTCGAAACATACCAACAAGTTCCACAACTTTACACGAACCCGCTAGAGGCCTCAAATCACATCAAACAATGTCAAAACTATGAATCGCACCTCAAATCGAACTTAATGAGCTTATGAACTTTTGACTTCTACAACTCGCGCCGAATCATATCAAATTAACCCGGAATGATGTCAAATTTTTCATGCGATCTCCAAATGACATAATGGAGCTATACCAACTCCAGAATCGAAATCCGAACAAGATATCAACAAAGTCAAGTCAAATCTCTCAACCTTCCAATTTTCGTCGTAATACATCTAATTAACCTACAAACTTCCAAATCAAAATCCGGCACACGCCTAAGTCCAAAATCACCATACAAAATTTCTCGAGACCTTAAGCCACCGAACGGAATGCTAATTCTTAAAACAATCGGTTGAGTCGTTACATTATCCCCCTTTTAAACAAACGTTCGTCTTCAAGCGTGCCAAGGACCATTCCTAATCTATATAATCACTGAATGTACTCACCGTACATATATTCGCGGGTGACCTCACGTCACTCTTTTACACATAAGCCCGACAACACCATCACAACTGAAGATATTTTCTCCCACCCACACTGATAAACCTTAGAACCAAATTTGTTTTCACCATCTGATCATTTACCAAAGACCCGGTTCCCACACTAATATACGGTATCAACCTAAACAAGCTGCAACAGCTGATGCATACACCCACAAGGTGAAACCACACGACGTAACACATCAGACATATGCCCATAACAACGTCTCTGACCACCATAGCTGCCCATAATCAAATCCAACACTGGAAATTAACCTCTTATTCGCTAGAACCTTGTTCCAAACCTTCATAACACCGACAACAATGCATGAAACATGAAGATACCATGACCAATCACTCAAATCAACAAGTCATACCCAACGCCACCTGGGCACACAGCTCGCCAGCTAAAACCCAATAAGCACAACGTGAAATTGACTGAATATGTAAAGAGAAACACGCGAGAAAACCATCAAACAATCCCGACATGCACAACTCCCTACCAGAATCACACTTACGAATCAATTCCATAAGGGAGGATCAAAACATATGAACTAATTACAATGATCTCATCCTAATATAACTCTATCGCGGCTCAAGAAAGGTATGTTGGCTAAACCTCTCTCTTAGAACTGAATCCCACGTTGTTCTTGTAAGTCTCAAGCATGATGGGAAAATTCCTTATTTCTCATGTCCCGAGTTATTCTTTATTAATTTGACTATTCCGAATAAGCTTTGTGTTGAAAGGTATGTGTTCAAAATGTGTTTCGAACGCTCTTGTCATATTGTGTTATCATTCGAGAATGTGTTCAAAGTATGGGTTGTGTATTAAGATACTTTAATCAATGTTTCAAATGAAAGTCTATTATGCTTAACTTGGAAAGAAAACCCAATGTGCTCAAAACCCATATAGCTCATACAAATATCAAATCTTTATTCCCAAATGCCCTTGTATATTGATAACCTACGATGATGTTTGGAAGTGAAAGAAGTGAGAATGAGGTATAAGAAGCAACCATGGTTGTTGTAACTAGTGCATTTGATTTAGATTCATGTTTTAGTAATAAATCACCATGCGATCCCCGAGGTCAGGGCGTGACAATGAATGACTCTCGATAACTTCAATTCCAATTAATTGTTTAAGGATAAACTCAATAGTGAAAGTGTCTCCATGAAGTGGCAACTCCAAATTCTAGTGTACGAATTAAGCTAACAATGAGAGAGATGATACGAGCTATTACTAAGTCTAAAGGCATGAGAATAAACCGGCAACAAGGGATATCATGTAACAATAATCACAACGAAGAGCAACTCAACAATAAAAGAACTCACATAATGGTAAATGTGGTAACAACTCCAAATAAAACACATAAGAATGAACTCGACAAGTAAAGAATGTGACATGTAACAAAAACTTCAAATAATCATGTGATAGTAGACATGACGAATAAAGGATACAACATGTGCTAACAATTCCATATAAGTACATAAGAGATGCCTAAGAGTCTAGACCGGTCAATTTCCACATATAAGACCGTGTACGTACTCGTCATCTCGCGTACATGGCTTTCACATGACACAAATAGCACAAACAACTTAAATCCTAAGGGGTAGTTCCCCCACACAAATTTAGGCAAGATACTTACCTCAAAGAAGCTAGACCGCTACTCTAAAATGACCTTTTCGTGTAAAATAACCTCCGGACAGCTTAAATCTAGCCAAAATAACTTCATAACATAAAAAAAACCCATAGGAAATAATTCAGACAATAAAGCGTCGATCTTAATTAAAATAAAAAAGTCCACCCAAAAAGTGAACCCCAGCTCCACATCTCGGAACCCGACAAAATTCACAGAATTCGAACACCAATTATGATATGAGTCCAACCATACCAAAACTATCGAATTCCAATATCAAATCGTCCATCAAATCCTTATTTTACAATTTTGAAAGATTATACAAAATTCTCATTTTCTCTCATTCAATTCACTAATTTAATGATAAAAATAATTATGGAATCATGAAATATAGTAAATTCCGGATAAAGAGCACTTACCCCAATCAAACATGTGAAGAACCCTTCCAAAATCGCCCAAACCGATATATGAAGAGCCACCCGAGAAGTTACTAATGCACCCGTGAGCTCGTTGTTGCGAGCAAAATCATCGCACCTGCGACCTTCACTTATAACCCAGAAATCACAGTTGTCCCATTTGATGTCAAATAATCTTAAAGGCTTTGTAGACAGAGGTTCATTTTGTACAGTATGTCAGAAGCCTTGACGACCACATGTATTCATATTTTAAGAACGATAGTTTATTGATACAGTGTTTGCCCACTTACAATGGTACATTATGAGGTGTGTCCACGTTGGCCCATGATAGTTAAAAAGGGAATGAGTTCAGCCAACTCGACCTATGTATGTTCTAGTTTTGGTCAAGTGATCATGAGTTACAGAGTAGTTCGCTCAGGCCAGTGTGTCACCGGGTGCCAGTCACGCCTCCCCAGGTTTGGGTCATGACAAAAACGAGTCTAGCCACCCCCTGATCAGCCTTCCCCTCTCGAGCGGCCCCTAACTGACTGAGCTCCACCCCTAGTTGGCTTGGCAGGTGGTGAGGCAACTAGTGCTGAAGTCGCAGGCTGAATCTTCTGCTGCGATGAACCTCCTGAAAGGTAGGGACAATACCTCTTAATATGACCTAAATCTCCACACTCAAAGCAGCCTCGCCCTGCAAATGGCGGCACGGACTGAAGGGAACCCCGAGCGCCGGAATAATCACTAGAAGGTCCTGACACAGATGAACCCTAAGCTCATGGTGCATGAGACGAACTCTAAGCTGGTAGTGCACAGAATGATGACTGTCCCTCTTGATAACTGTGTGACCCATGACCGGATGATTCACCACAGTGAGCTGGGCAAGCTGTTTGAGCATGTCTGAAAGGACGACCTCTACCATGCTGAAACTGACCCCCAAAAGGAGCACCGCTACATCCACCCTGTCCACGAAGCCTCTTAGTCCCCCTCTAAACCCGCTCCTAACTACGAACCATCTCAATCTGACGAGCAATGTCGACAACCTCATCAAAAGTAGCACTAGACACTCTCTATCTGGTCATAAGCAATCGCAACTGATAAGTGAGACTATCAATAAACCTCCTGATACTCTCCTTGTTTCTAAGAGCCAACCAGATAGAATGACGGTCCAACTCCGAGAATCGCATCTCATACTACATCACAGACATATCACCCTGACGAAGCTACCCAAACTGTCTGTGCAGCTCCTCTTTATGGGACTGAGGCACAAACTTCTCTATAAAGATAACAGAGAACTACTGCCAGGTAAATGGTGATGCGCCGACCGGCCTACGCCTTTCGTAAGCCTCCCACCAACTGAATGTAGCCCCATAGAAATGAAAATTAATGAACGAGGCCCCACTGGTCTCCAAAATACCTGTTGTACAGAGTATCCTCTAACACCTGTCCTAGAAACCATGTGCATCCTCTCCCTCTGCACCACTGAAAGATGGAGGCTGGAGTCCCCCAAACCTCTACAATCTACGCTGATCATCCTCAGGCATAGCGGGAACCACATAGTCTTGAGCAGCTGCAACCGACGGGGCTGGTGGTGCCCTTGGTGTCTGGAGTCCTTGTACTACCTGCTCAGGTGTGCGGGCGGGGGGAGTCTGAGTGCCTCTCTCGGCCTGAGAAGTGGATGTGGCCGTCGAGACAGAGACCACCTGCGCAAGGCTAGTGCACACGATCAGAATATGAACTAAGGCCTCTTGAAGTCCAGGAATCATGATGGGCAAGGGTGGTGCCTAAGCTGGTCCCGCTAGTGTATCCAAAACTGGGATCCGGTCCTGATCTGGGGAAACTAGTGGATCTGCAGGTACTGCCCCAGCTACTATGCGGGATATACCTCTACCCCTACCACGAACTCTAACGCGACCTCAGCCTCTCGCGGCCCTAGCTGGTGGTACTGGTAGCTGGCCCTCTTGCCCGGTGGTACGAGTCATCACCATCTGTAAGAGAATGAAACAACAAATGTTTAGTTACCAGAATCAACAGATTCGCACGATAATATTTCAAGAATGTGGAGTTTTCCTAAGGATTATGCAACCTCGCAAGGATAAGTACATATGTCTCTGTACCGATCCGCAAGAATCTACTAAAATCGCTCATGACTCGTGAGACCTATGTAACCCAGGCTATAATACCAACTTGTCACGACCCAAAAGCAACCGCCATGATGGCGTGTAACGACCCAGTCCGTCGTTACATAGAACCTGCATTATAATTATTGTACTTGACTTGTCATAGGTTGGTTATTCTGTTATTGATGTGTTAGAGTTGATAGGCTTGAAATCGGAATGGTTAAAACGAGAATTCAGTCACTTAGTCTTTAAAAATAGCCTTAGAATGGGAAAAGTCAACTAAGAGTTGACTTATTGGTAAACGATCTCAAAATGCGGATTTTATAACTCGAATAGCTTCGTTAGGTGATTTGGGACTTAGGAGTGTGTCCGAAATATTTTTATGATGCCCGGTGTAGAATTAGGCTTGAATTGGCGAAAGTTAGTTTTTGGAGATTTCCGGTTGGCGGTGGAAAATAGGATATCGGGGTCGGAATGGAATTCCAGAAGTTGGAACAGGTTTGTAATGTCATTTTGGATATGTGTGCAAAATTTCAGGTCAATCGGATGCGTTTTGGATAGTTTCGGCATCGTTGACGGAGAGCTTTGGGGGCGATTTTTGAAGAGGGAAATCCTTGTTCTTCATAGAGGTAAGTGTTTTGAGCATTAAAACTCGTTTATGGTTGATTATAGAATACAATACCAGTGTAAAATCCATGACAATCAGTAGAAAATTGGGTGTTAGGGCTTGAGATTATGAGACCTTTAGGGGTCGAGTTGAGGGGTCAAACGAACTCCGATTTTGGTGTTCTTTATATGTATAGACTCATGAGAGGACAAAAAACACTTTGGTATAAAAATTTATGAGTTTCGAGGCACAAGACCGGGGTCGGGTTTTGACCGCATTCGGATTTTTGGCTTAAAATCGATATTTTTCAATTGGAATTTATTCCTTAAGCATAAATTGATGATAAAAATATGAACATGATAGATTTGGAGCCTTCGGAAGTTGATTCGAGAGGCAAGCATGTTACGTAATAGTTCCGGTCTAGTTTCGAGGTAAGTAATGTCATTAAATCATTTCCTGAGGGTATGAAACCCCGGACTATACACCCTTCACGGGTTTTGAAATGCAAAGGTTGAATCTTTGGATATACATTCCCTATTTAGACAACTATTGAGTTGTGAAACCGATTTCTAAGCTTATACTTAATTAGTATTATTATATTATGTTATGATTTGGGTTGTAAGCCGTGTTTGGGGCCTAGTGCCGATCTGTTTTCTCCTTGGGGTTGTGTTTAATATATTTTCCTCAGTGATATGATATGATTTACACTAAGTCCTTTCCTGATAAATTGTTTCGACACTCAGAGTATTTTGATACTATTTATTGAAAAATGAAATATTGTTTTTGGTCGAGAACCCGGGATGTTTTATGGCCTAAGGGAAAATTAAGAGTGTCTGACTAAGTGAGTCTTTCAGGCCTATATTATGAGGAGGCTTTCAGGCCTAATGAGAGAGGTGAGGAGGCTTTCAGGCCTTATGAGAGAGGTGAGGAGGCTTTCAGGCCTTATGTTATTATAACGCTTGGGTTGTAGGAGCCCCTCCGGAGTCTGTACACACCCCCAATGAGCGCCGGTACCGATTGAGTGATGATGATTGCCCGCGGGACTGATACTGAGTGATGATTGATACTGAGTGATTGAGAGAATGCATGAGGGCAACTGTTACGAGAAATGATTTTGGCCCGAGGGGCAGATTTGTGATGTTTATACCAAGCTTTCGAACTATGATGTTTTTACTGAGAATTTTACTGATATATACTGATATTACACTTGTTTTAAAGGATTTCTGGAAACTGATTTCGAAGTTATAATTTGATGAATACTACATGGTGACTTGATGTTTTACTGGTTTTGTGAAAGTGTGTATATGTGTTGTGTGTTTTATATTTCTCAGACTGTGATTTATTTTCATTACTAATGAGTTGGCCTACTCATAAAGACTCTTTGTGCCTCTGTGCACAGATCAGGTACTAGCACGCAGCAGTAGCTGGCGCAGTTCGATAGCAGATTTCACGGGATTTCGAGGTAGCTGTCCAGCGTCCACAGCTTCTCCACTTCCCTTCCTTATTTAATTATAGCACTTTATTCAGAGACATATATTATAGTTTTAGCAGAGTTAGATTTATTTATTCTTATATGCTCATGACTATTGACTCCAGTTCTTGGGAGGTTTTGTTTAGACTATTATGGGGACGCTAATACTTAATTATATTATTTGATGCTATGGTTTCATGATTATTATTAACTTGTGAATTTCTATAATTGAACCAAATCATAGTAATGTGATGGTTGGCTAGCCTAGTTCCATGATAGGCACCATCATGGCCTGTTAGGATTTGGGGTCATGACAAGTTGGTATCAGAGCTCTAGGTTACATAGGACTCAACGGTCATGAACAGGTTCAGTAGAGTCTTGTGGATCGGTACGGAGACGTTTGTGCTTATCTTTGAGAGGATGCAAAACTCTTAGGAAACATCTCTATTTTCTGGAACTCTTTCGTGCCAATCTATTAATTCTTGAATCTAAACTTATGTTGTTTCATTCTCTCACAGATGGTGAGGATACGCAATACCGAACAGGGTGATCAGGCACCAGCTGGACCCATGAGAGGTCGAGGTCGTGGTAGAAGTAGGGGACCAGCTCAGGCAGCAGTAGGGGTAGTACCAGAGGATCCCCCTGTTATTCAGGATTATGTTCCTGCCGATGGTGCTCCAGCGAGATAGGCTCAGGCACCGGCAGTGCCAATTGTTATTATGGGTCTTCAGGAGACCCTGGCTCAGATATTGACGGTGTGCTCTAGTTTAGCTCAGGCAGTTTCAATGTCCACTATTTCCACTGCAGCTCAGGCTGGGGGAGGCAACCAGACTCCAGCTGCCCGGACACCTGAGCAGGCCGTACGGGGTATTCAGGCACCGGTTTCTCCAGCTCAGGATTATGTGGTCGCTGTTATGCCTGAGGATGAGCAGCGCAGGTTGGAGAGATTCAGCAGACTTCAGCCTCCGACATTTAACGGTATAGAGGGCGAGGACGCCCAAGGTTTTCTTGATAAATATCAGAAGATGGTTCGTACTGCGGGTATCCTGGAGACCACTGGGGTTTCATTTGCTACTTATCAGTTTGTTGGTGCTGCTTTTACTTGGTGAGAGTCATTCGAGAGGCGTAGGCCGGTTAGTTCAGCACCTCTCACCTGGCAGCAGTTCTCCACAATCTTTTTGGAGAAATATGTTCCTCAGTCCCACAAAGAGGAGCAGTGCAAGCAGTTTGAGCAGCTGCGCCAGGGAGAGTTATTAGTCACCCAATATGAGATGAGGTTTTCTGAGTTGACCACACATGCTTCAGAGTTAGTCCCCACAGATAGGGAGCGTATCAAGAGATTTATGGATGGTCTCTCATATCAGCTTAGAATTTTGATGACTAGAGAAAGGGTGTCTGGAGCCACGTTTGAGCATGTTTTTGATATAGCTCGGGACATTGAGTCGGTTCGCAGACAGGAGCGTGAGGAGAGGGAGGCTAAGAGGCGTCAGGGATCAGGTAATTTCAGTGGTGCCCCACCCAGAGGTCAATTTCATCCTAGCAGAGGTCGTTCATTTAGACCTCCACAGCCAGCTCGCCCAGCTTACAGTGGTGTATCGTCGGGGTAGGGTCCTCGCAGTTCTTATCAGGGACGTTCATCTTTTAGTGCCCTTCCAGCTTAGAGCTTCGCCCGAGCATCGTCTTATCAGGGTTTGTATTGTGGTTATCAAGGTGGCAGAGGTTCTCATTCGTTTTCATCTCCAGCTGCAGGTAGTTGTTATAAGTGTGGAGAGTTCGGACATGGGTGGAGGCATTGTCCACGTCGTTCTAGTAGTTCATCCCAGCAGAGGGTTTAGCCTTCGGCTTCAGCCCCAGTCACTTCACCACCCACCCAAGCAGCCAGGGGTGGTAGTCAAGCAGCTAGAGGTCGTCCTAGAGGGGGAGGTCAAGCAGGTGGAGGCCAGCCACGTATTTATGCACTTCCGGCTAGGCCTGATGCTACGACATCCGATGCAGTGATTATAGGTACTATTTCAGTTTATCACACTGATGCTTTGGCTTTATTTGACCTTCGTTCCACGTACTCTTATGTCTCATCCTATTTTTCTCATTTTCTGAATATGCCCGTGAGTCTTTGGTTACGTCTGTTCATGTTTCGACTCCAGTGGGTGATACTAATGTTGTGGACCATGTGTATCGATCGTGTCTTATATCTATTGGGGTTCTGGAGACCCGAGTGGACCTGATGTTACTGAGTATCGTCGATTTTGATGTAATTCTAGGCATGGATTGGTTATCCCCATGTCCTTCTATTCTTGATTGCCACGCTAAGACCGTGACCCTAGTTATGCTCGGAGTTTCGAGAGTTGAGTGGAGAGGGTCTGTAGAACATGTGCCTAGCAGAGTGATTTCGTACTTAAAGGCTCAACGTATGGTTGGGAAAGGGTGTGAATCTTATCTTGCGTTTGTGAGGGATGTTAGTAATGAAACTCCTTCTGTTGATTATGTCCCTGTAGTCCGCGATTGTTGGTTGATTTCCCAATGCACACGCAAGTGTACGTGGTCGACAAGTAATATAGGATTTTAAGTCCAGATATCATACCTACAGGGACTTGTGATTAACTATCAACTATACTGACTCAAACAAAGATTTAACTTAATTTAATCTAAAATAGAAAATCAAGAGATTAAAGAGATTACTAGCTTAAAGACTAATTCAATGTAATTTGATATTCTAGAGTTATGGGTTGTTAAACAATCACGTTGAGTTTTCGACCTAAATCTTCTAATCAGGTTTATTGATTGACGAGGTTAATATTGCTCGTTGCCTTCTCCCAAAGTACAACTCGCCTATTCAAGTTAACCTAATGCCTATATTCCTATGGAATCAGGATTAACAAGAACGCATTAATAATTC